>LBNU01031349.1:21511-32655 GCA_014162995.1 Artemisia annua | reverse complement strand
ACTGATAATAGATTTTTGGTGGTTGAACCAGATGATTTGTTTGTTGAGCCACTTCAAGCTAGACATCCAATTGCAGATTGGGAAATTGCACAGGATGATTTTGGTGAGGCTTGGAAAGTTATCAGAGTTGGAGGTGATGTTGAAATATACAGGGATTTTGAAGATCTTGTAAGATCTTGTGATAGAATAGATCTGAATACTCTATGGGGCTTGACACAAGCTAAGTTTAAATTTGAAGATCCAGTAAGTGTGGAAGCTATGGAGTTATGGGTACATTTCCAAAGATTGTATAATCCAGACCCAAGTGACAGATACTGGAGGTTTGAAGCAGATAATATGTCTACATTATGGAAGCATTATAGCTCAAGTGATGTTCATCATATATCTACTCAGACTGGAGTTGATGTTTTCATGCTTACAGAAAAGGAGTATCCATTGAGAGCTGGAGTTCTTACTGTAATGATTGCTTCTAAGCTTAGATGTGAAGAAGTAACTCCTCACCTTCAAGATTTGGTTGACAGAATAGTGCAGCAGAATTCTAGAGAGAGTGAGAAGTTAAGAAGAAGATAGAAGTGTTTGGAAGCATCCTCTTGGTGTTTGTTTGAGCTTGTAAGAAACTTGCATATTTTCAGGGAAAATATCAAGTTTAGGGGAGGATTGTTGGGTTTTGAAGTAACTCTACTTCTGGGTGCTACACTGCTGCTAGTTAGTCAAGTCTGCTGCTAGTGTAAAATCTCTACTGCCAGTCAAGACTACTGCTGAGACTCTACTGCTGGAAGAATACTGCTAAGACTCTGCTGCTTATGTGATAAGTGTATATACGTGTGTTTGTATTTATAGAATAGATTTTGTGTAATATTCTATAATGTTAGAATATCTTAGTCTTGGGTAGGAAGTTGATGTAAACCTGTAGGGTTCCTTGGTGTATAAAAGGAGATTCTAGGGTTAGACTAGAGTACGCATTATTCTAGCATTGTATTCACTTCAAGGTTGCAAAACCCTAGCACTATTCAGGGTGCTCGTATTCAATATATTGAAGTGTTTAATTGGTGATATAATTGTGTTTGTGTTCCTCTTAAGTTAATCAGTAAATTCCGCGTATTAATTAAGTTTGTTACAAGTCAGCTTCTATACATTATTGTCTTGGTTTATCTAAGATAGTAATTCTAGATCAATTGCTCAACTGGGATCAACAAAGTATTACGAACAAAGGCACAAAGAAAAAGAAAGACTAAAGAAATCCTAGAAAATAAAATAAAAATCTCACTAGAAAGGAATCTAGTGAGTAGACCTAATAAAATAAAAATTCTACCTAAACAATAACTATTCCCAGGCAGCGGCGCCAAAAACTAGATGCGTGGTTTTGTAACCTTACAACAGGTTTTACCTCTCAAGGGATCTCAAGAGGCTTACAACCCCACCAGGCAGTGTACCTGACCGATGTAGTATAGGATAGTGGTAAGTACGGGGGATTGATCGTTCTCTCACAGGGAATAGTGTTCGTTAGGATAGAAAAACTACTCTAATAGGTCTAAGGGTGGAAGGAAGATTCTTTTTGTATTTTTATATTTTTTGGAAAGCAATTAAAATCTCGGTTTTTAGAGGAAGGGCGGAATTAGTTGCTAGTCAACTAACCCAAGTTTACTACTTATGCAAATTAAAATAAAATAAATATCTAAACTATTGTGGTTGTGAAAACAATATGGAGAAAATTGTGTTTACTTAGATTTCATTACTCCCTAACTATCTTTTACCGGTTAATTGATATGTGTGTTACTTGTGTGGATGAAGGGTGTATTCCTAATAACTCATGGAGTGGCATACATATCTCTCCAATTCTATGAGCTCTTATCTCGCCCTATGCCATGCACGGCACAACCATAGGGGTTGTAAACAGTGGCTCATGCGTTAAATACTACCTTAATAGCCTAGTATGCCTTGGCTACATGTTTCCCAAGACGTTCAAGCACGTTACCATAAAGGAGGTTGGCCAGTTTTCTTGAGCCTAACATTGATGGAACAATCATCCCAACAAACAACAACACACACCAATCAACCAATAATTAATAGTTAGGTTTCATTAGATCTAAGCAAACACTAGAGAATTTAGCTACACATGTTAATTAGAAGACAATCAAAAGAGATAATCAACCAACACATAGACATATTGATTGAATTAAAGTGAAGACTTATCTTTAATTAAGCATGAGGGTTCCAAGGGTTGGAAACCCTAAAAAGTACAGGAAATTCGTCTTTAGGGTTTGCCCTAAAAGTTCTCCACAAAGTTCCACCCTAATGAATGAAAATTAGAAAACTATATATAGATTTTACACTCTGACGGCGTCAGGTTATAAGGGCTGACGCCGTCAGCTCGCCGCCATTAAGTTTCTCGGATGGCCTAGATCCGCTTCTGACGCCGTCACCTTATATAACCTTCTGGGTTGTCACTCTTTAACTTTACTCCTGACGGCCTATAATTCCTAACACCTGACGGCGTCAGGTGTTAAATCCCAAATTTTCTCTGGCCCGTCATTTGATAATTGGATTCCACTCTTTTGTCAAAACTTGCTGACGGCGTCACCTTGTGACTTCTGACGTCGTCAGGTTGTAAATCATCATCTTTTGAGACTTTGTCGTTTTCTTCACTTTTATGCTCCAAAAACGTCCGAATATGCATGTTTTCCAGAATTCCTCTCAAAAGTACCTAAAATGACAAAAGGAACGATTTAGGGCAATATTTGATCACATTTATACGAATTAGGGCTTAAATGACCCCCTAAAAGCGTAACACTTTTCGTCTCATCAGTTTGGTCCATCTGCTATACAAAGTTATGGAGGCAACTTCTATACTTTGGTCATAGTGGATGATTATTCAAGATACACTTGGACAAAATTTTTGAAAAGTAAAAAACGAAGCTTTTGACTAATTTGAAATTCTTAGCAAGAAAATTGAAAATCAATTAGGAAGTCGCATTGTGTCAATAAGAACGGACCATGGTCGTGAATTTGACAATGAAACACAATTTGGAACTTTTTGTGTTAAAAATGGTATAACACATAACTTTTCGGCACCTGTACTCCTCAATCTAATGGTGTAGTAGAACGTAAAAACCGGAATCTTTAAGAGATGAGTAGAACAATGCTTAATGAACAAAATATTCCACAAAAGTTTTGGTGTAACGCCATCGACACGTTAACTTATATTTTAAACCGTGTCTTAATTCGACCATTTTTGAACAAAATTCCATGTGAATTATATAGAGGTAAAAAGCCTACACTAGGATATTTTAGAGTTTTTGGAAATAAATGTTTTATTCTAAACCATGGGATTAGTTGATAACACTTTATTTACTAAGAAAATGGATTCACATATTATCATAGTTGATAACACTTTATTTACTAAGAAAATGGATTCACATATTATCATAGTTCAAATATATGTGGATGACATTATATTCGGATCAACATGTCAAGAATTATGTGACGATTTCTCAAAAATCATGCATGATGAGTTTGAGATGAGTATGATGGGAGAACTAAACTTTTTCTTAGGACTTCAAATAAAACAATTAGAAGATGGGACATTCTTTAACCAATCTAAATATATTAAAGACATGCTTAAGAAATTTGGTCTTGAAGATTCTAAACCTATTAAAACGCCTATGTCTTCAGAAACTAAACTCACCAAGGATGAAGAAAGTGAATCCGTAGACAACACTAAATATTGAGGAATGATTGGTAGTCTACTCTATCTCACGGCTAGTAGACCCGATATTATGTTTATTGTTTGTCTATGTGCTCGTTTTCAAGAAGATCCTAAGACAACTCATCTTAAAGCCGTAAAACGAATATTTAGATATATGAAAGGCACAACACATCTAGGATTATGGTATCCCAAGGGAACGGGAGTAGAAACCATAGTGTATGCCGACTCGGACCATGCCGGTGACTATATCGATAGAAAAAGCACAAGTGGTATTTGTACCTTTGTTGGACATTGTCTCACCTCATGCTTCTCTAAGAAACAAACGGCACTCGCCATTTCAACAACTGAAGCCGAATACGTATCGGCCGAAAAATCATGTCAACAAGCTCTTTGGATGAAACAGGCTCTTGTCGACTACAGAATTCAACTCAATGACATCTCCATTCTTTGCGACAACAAAGGAGCCATAAACCTTAGTAAAAATCCAGTTCAAAATGCTCGTACTAAACATATTGAAATTTGTCATCATTTCCTTCGTGACAATGTTCAAAAAGGAAACATCTCTATCGAGAAAGTACCCTCAGAAGACAACATTGTCGATATTCTTACAAAACCTCTTAAACGAGAACCATTCAATCTCCTTAGACTTGGACTAGGACTTATGGAACCAACTTTATAGTTTTGAACATTAGCATAAACCAAAGATCGATCAAAACAAAATTTCTTTTGTTTTTCTTTCTGAACTGGCGGAACCAAACGACAAAGGGGACGGAACCCTTGATTTGGTTCTGCCCGGTCCGTGGTTCACCAGGGCAATTTTTTGGAATATATTTAAATAAGCACCCCTTATCTCATAACCATAACACTTGAACAGTTACTACTCACTCCAAAATACATCCACACATGAAAATTAAGGTTCTTCTTCAACCTACTTGTGCTCCAAACACCATTGTAAGTATTCTAACAACATTTATACTCCTGATATGTGTCATAGGAGTTCTATTTTTTGTACAATACTAAAACTTGGGGGTTTATCCATTATCTTAAGAAAAACATGTAGAACATTGTTAAAAATACATAACTAATCATGTTTTCCCTTAGTTAGGAATTGCATCTTTTTAAACATTATCATAATTCACTAAAAACCCCATGTCAAATTAGTAAAAACTTCTCACAATTAGGACAAATACTTTTCTTCACATTGTTCATACAAATGAAAAACGTTATGTTTAAAACATCACTTGCATAATGTCTCTTGAATGCTAAAGGAAATACATAACTAATATGTATTTTCGAGTACATTCAACCGAAGCTACATTAAATAAGGAGTGTTTGGGTTATATCTCATTTTATAACAAAATTTGCATAATAAAAACCTTTTGAGAATAAAAATGAGTCGAGATAACCGCACCTCTACATTTGTCATTATATAGGCATACACTAGAATATCTATATCAAAACTTTCACTAATTTAGACTAAAATGTGAACTTTTTTGTTTCTAGGATCAATCATGCCTCCTGTAACATTCTATGATCACAAAGACACCCTTAACTACCTTCCTAAACACCATAAGACTAAAGGCCTAACTCTCGCTCATGTCAAAATCTTAAGGGTCTAGAAAAATGCTATGTTCACGAGGGTAGAACTATTGACCCATCTTTCCTAGAAGGAACAAACATTCGACAAGAACTTGCCACCATCAACTTCGATTGCCTCCTAGACATCTATGAACCAATTTGTCCTAGATCTGTTCTACAATTCTATGCATCCATAACTCTTCACACCAATGATCAAGGTCTTATGTAATTATCCTTCAAAATAAACCACCACTCCTATAACATGCCTCTACATCATTTTGCTCAAGTTCTTGGTATTCCCAATAGAGGTACATGCCTTTACTCGGACAAATTGTCCCTCACAATTCTTGACTCGATCATTGATCGCATACATCCATACAACACTCCTCTTGTTAGAAAGTAAGTCATTCGTGAACACCTCTTTATTAGAAGTCGGACACTAGGAGAACCCGCTCGGGTAATGAAGTCAACAAAGATCCTTTTGGTATGGAACTCAATGAGCTCAAACCTCAATTTAGGAAATGGGAAGAAATTCTTAGGGCCAATGTCATATGTACCATAGGTAATCATGATCACATCAACACATGCCTTTGATACATGCTCTATTGCTTGTCCACTCGCCGACCTTTCAATTTGGCTTACTAAATAGCCAAAAGGATGGCTGACATACCTTTGCTAGGAACCACCGCTCTTCCATACGGGATGCTTCTCACCCGTCTCTTTAGAGCTTTTGTACCTATTCCACCAAATGCCAAAGGGATTTGTCCTGATTACACTCTTGTTCCACACATCTTTGTTCCTTTAAGTGACAAGAGAGTTGCTAAGACACAAGGGAAACACCTTCATCCTCCTACTTCCTCATCATCATCATCATCATCATCATCAGTGAGTGAAGACGATGGACTTCCCAACTCTAGGCTTCCTCCACTTGAATACCTTCAACAACTTCCATCAATACCAAACGAATATGAAGAATTCAAGCAAACAAAGGGAATGTGGAAGTGCTTTGGAAGGTACCTAAACAAGCTCAACAAGAAGATTGATAAGCAATGAGCGTGTTTGTGAGTGTTTGGTACAATTGGTCGTAAACAATGATGTTTTATGGATTTATGTCTTTCTAGGATAATTGCTTAACTATGAACAAGTTTATGTACTAACGATATCATGCAGGTGGACAACATCTTGATGTTGTCAATTTTCTCTTTTTTCACTTTTATAGTGAAAAATTTTAGCACTTGTTTGATCTACATCGGTAAGTGTGTTTTTACCTGCATTTTTGTCATTTCCCAATCACACCTAATTAGATACATGTGTTTTTACCTGCATTTTTGGCATTTTTGTCATTTCCCAATCACACCTCTATTAACTTTTTTGGCTCGACAGAAACGGCGAAACCAAAATTTGGTTCTGTCAGTGTTAATTTTTGGCTCCGCCAAAATACACGCAACGGACCAGGTGGAACCAATTTCATGTTTCCGCCCTTGTTGTCGTTTGGATCCACCGGCCAACAGCTAGTTTTTCTTATATTTTTAAATTTTCGATTTCTCCCAAACGCCAAATGATCCTTTTTAGTTACTAGCATACTTCTTATTGTTCCTTAATCACATTAGGACACTCTTAGCTCCTTAGAACCAATAAGAAATCATTTCCATCCAAAATTTCAAAAATTCTCAAACTAACCCAAGGAACCTTTCTTTATAAAGGAAGGAACCCTTTATTTGGTTCCTTGTTATCCGTGGATCCTCAGACCACAAAGATCTTGCACTGATTGCAATGCATTAACTACATATCATTCCCAATCACTCAACACTTATCCATTGGCTTGACTTTTGTGATTAGACAACCATCTTTAACACTTCCAAATCATTTGGAACCTCCATTTTTGTATGGTTCAACATCAAATCCAAACACACTCTTCCATAATCCATCCATCCTATAAATTAGTATATCCTGGATACATTTTCTTCACACATTCACCATCACTTCTCATGATCTTCAGCTTTTTACAACCATTGTTTACAATGACAAAGTCAAACAACTCATCACCACCATCAAGACCTATTAGGAGAACCGCAAGAATAATCATTAAACCTTGTTGTTTTAACACCACCATCAATCTAAGCTCATCATCATNTCGGTAAGTGTGTTTTTACCTGCATTTTTGTCATTTCCCAATCACACCTAATTAGATACATGTGTTTTTACCTGCATTTTTGGCATTTTTGTCATTTCCCAATCACACCTCTATTAACTTTTTTGGCTCGACAGAAACGGCGAAACCAAAATTTGGTTCTGTCAGTGTTAATTTTTGGCTCCGCCAAAATACACGCAACGGACCAGGTGGAACCAATTTCATGTTTCCGCCCTTGTTGTCGTTTGGATCCACCGGCCAACAGCTAGTTTTTCTTATATTTTTAAATTTTCGATTTCTCCCAAACGCCAAATGATCCTTTTTAGTTACTAGCATACTTCTTATTGTTCCTTAATCACATTAGGACACTCTTAGCTCCTTAGAACCAATAAGAAATCATTTCCATCCAAAATTTCAAAAATTCTCAAACTAACCCAAGGAACCTTTCTTTATAAAGGAAGGAACCCTTTATTTGGTTCCTTGTTATCCGTGGATCCTCAGACCACAAAGATCTTGCACTGATTGCAATGCATTAACTACATATCATTCCCAATCACTCAACACTTATCCATTGGCTTGACTTTTGTGATTAGACAACCATCTTTAACACTTCCAAATCATTTGGAACCTCCATTTTTGTATGGTTCAACATCAAATCCAAACACACTCTTCCATAATCCATCCATCCTATAAATTAGTATATCCTGGATACATTTTCTTCACACATTCACCATCACTTCTCATGATCTTCAGCTTTTTACAACCATTGTTTACAATGACAAAGTCAAACAACTCATCACCACCATCAAGACCTATTAGGAGAACCGCAAGAATAATCATTAAACCTTGTTGTTTTAACACCACCATCAATCTAAGCTCATCATCATCAGATGAATCACCACTAATGTAACACCCCCAAAATTTGGTACAGTGGAAGACTTTTCAAAGTTTCAGGGTGCTATTTGTATTGGCATACAACATGATTATAAGAAACAGAATAACGATATAAAAGTTTAGATAGATAGTTTAAGATACGATTTAAAGTCTACAAGATAAAAGTAGTAAGCCCAAATTAAAGATAGATAGGTCTCAATTTTATTCTATCAGAGTTTTAGACTGATGACTGATCCTTATGACCGCTATACTTGCCAAGCCTTCAGTCCACCAACAGCAGCTAAGACAATTACTCAGTACCTGAGAGTAATGCTAAAAGGGTCAGCTAACGCTGGTGAGTTTATAGATTTTAGACACAAAACAATACGTACGCAAAGAATCCAAGACATAACAATAACTCTATAACAACGCATAACATAACAAACAAAAGAATAATCCTATAGGTGCACACTATAGCGTTATGCCACACAAGTAGAAGTGTAATTATACCTCAAGACAGAGTAGACGTAATATAATAATTCTACACAAGCAGCCGCATATCTAATCCACAATTCAAACAATAACATACCGACAACATAACCATAAAGATAAACAAGACCAAAATAGAACCGATAATCATAACAAGAATCTAAATAACATCACAAGTACCAAAGAGATTGACCAAGAGATGAAAAGATAACGATGAGCATGTATTCTCCCCCAAAAAGATAGAAAAGCGATAAAAATAGGGGCTATGAACTCACCTCAAGTAGTAGACAAGAGGTGATACAATAGAAGCAAACAGTGATAGCTAGTATGTCACTGCACTGCGGGCCCGACACAACCTATTAAATAAACTCGTCTTAGTAACTTATTCGAAACCTATAAACTTATAAAAGTGAATTTATTCCCGAAAGTATTCATCTTAGACATTAAGGTTTATTGTTATATATCCATTTATAAATGTTTGGTATCATTCGTGTGTGCGGTGAGGACACGGCACGGACTCGAGTGAACTCACGCCAAGACAAAGATCAGAACCTAAACGACTCAAAAGAGTAGGTCGAGGTCAAACGTTCTAAGTTATAGTTTAATAAATTTCTCGAACAAATCATCAAATCTTTATCGAATTCGTCAACTTGATAAGCCCGATAATTCCTTCGTCTCATTTGTTATTCCAAAACTAAGTCACGTTGGTCATTGAGTTGTGAGGATGGATTACATATTAATAGATTTCCTCCGTCACGCTTATTGGGCCCTTATTGGACTCATCAGCCCAATAAGTTCGATAATCGTGAAAGTCAGACTTATTAATGTTAGTCGATCCATAACTCGACGTACACTAACATGAACCTTAATATTACGAGCAAGGGCATATCTCGATAAACGTGCCCTCGAAACGATTAGTAACTCGTCCGTATTCATTATTATTCGTTGTTTCGTTTATTATTTCTAATAAGTATTACATGACGTTTTTTATCGTTATTTAACGATTCCGTATTAATTTAGAAATATCAACCAACGTTTTAACATTAATTAATATTTCTTATAAATTTGAAAATGATATATATAACGTACTTATCGTCATCTAATAGTTATTGTTAACTTATAATATTAAGGGTCCGTTTGGTTTGTAGATGGGTTTAGGATTAGAATTTGGATTAGGATTTGAATTTGGATTTAGGTTTGGGTTTTGAAAAAAATAATAAAATAAAATATATGATAAATTTAATTATTGTTTATTTTATAAATTGATATAAGATTTGAAATTATAATTTATTAATATAAAAAGAAGGATAAAGATATATCAAGTGGTTGAGGTAAATTTGTGGCCCACATGCAAGTAAGAAAAGAAACAAATATTTTGTAATCCGAGATTTTGGCCAGGAATTCTAGATGGAAAATATAAAGGATTAAACCCAAATCTAGGGGCCACCAAAATAAACCAAACATGTGATTTTTACTTTGATCCCTTGGACCCACCTCAAAAACCATTAACCAAACGGACCTTAAGTAATGATTGTTAAGTCATTAGTTAATATTTAAAAGTTACCTTTATATATATAAAAATTTGTGTCATTAATGTTGAATCAATATTACCTTGTACGAGTTACTTCCGTTTCGAGTCCATTTTATCACGGGTCCATAAGTCACAATTAGGGGTGTTAATCGGGTCGGGTTGGTCGGGTTCGGGTCAAACGGGTCGGGTCCAAGTCGGGTCGAGACTAAAAATAACATACCCGAACCCGACCCTATTTGAACTCAGGTTAGTCGGGTTCGGGTCAAATCGGGTCGGGTCAAATAGGGTCGGGCCAACTCGGGTTCGGGTATGGGCTATTTACAAAATCACATACTTACGAATATTTGCTATCTACTAATAGAGGATTCAAGTGCCATTATTAAAAGTATTTTTCCATGCCATGTTCCCCACCTGAGAATGAAAAAAGAGCACATTGATTTATTTGTATGCTTTCCTGCTCAGTTGCAATTTGCAAAATCGTAACATATTCACACCAAAGCACATCATCTTTGGGAGAACAGCTCAAGAAAATTTCACATTTTACTATGAATTTAATTTCTAATAATGGGAAGGAGTGAGAGTGCACCACCATGGTGAAATCATTCAGAACATGCCTCTATAAATAACAATTTAATTTCATAATTTTGTAGCAAGAAAATGATAAGTTTCGGGGGGAATAAGAAAATTTGCATTCTAGCAAGAATTCATTTTTTACATGGAAGCAAAATATATTAGTGCCAAAAACTAGATTAAAAAAAAAAAAAAAAAAAAAAAAAAAAAAAAAAAAAAAAAAAAAAAAAAAAAAAAAAAAAAAAAAAAAAAAAAAATCCGACCAC
>LBNU01031348.1:23082-33453 GCA_014162995.1 Artemisia annua | reverse complement strand
AATGGGAAAACCTCTTTTTTTTTTTTTTGTTGAAAATTCAAGCCTTTATTTTGGGAAAAAAAAAATGTCTTTGGGATTTTATTTTAAGGGGGGAAGGGAAAAAAAAACCAAAAAAAAACGGGGGATTTTTTTTCCATGGGAATTTTTTTCCAAAAAAAATATTCAAAAAAAAAAAAATCGGTTGTGGTTTTTTTTTTTTTAAAGTCCGGTGGATTTTTTTTTCCAAAAGGGGGTTTTTTTTGCTTTTTTTTTAAAAAAAAAACTTCAAAAAGTTTTAAAAAAAAAAAATTATTTTTTTCTTTGGAAAAAAGGGCTTTTTTTGAAAAAAAAAAAAAGTTCCGTTGTTTTTTGGGTTTCTGACCCCGGTTTTTTTACCGGTTGGCCCAAAAAAAAATTTTTTTTGTTTCCCCTTTTACCGGTTAAAAAAACTTGGTTTTTTTTGGGAAAAAAACCTTTTTTGTTTTAACACCAAAAAAAATGGGGGGGGAAAACCAATTTTTAAAAAGGGGTTTAAAAAAAAAAAAAACGGTTTTTTCCATTCGGGTTTTTTTTTGAAAAAAAAAAAAAAAAAAAAAAAAACCCACTTTACTTTTTGGGAAGGGGAGGGGGGGGGGGAAAATCCTAACCCTTTTTTGGGTTTTGGGAAAATCCCGGGGGGGGATCCTCCCAAAAAAAAAAACTTTTTTTTTTTTTTTTTTCCCCAAAAAAGGAAAAAAACAAAAAAAAAAACCCTTTTTTTAAAAAAATTCGGGGGTGGGGGGAAAAATTTATGTAAAAAAAAAAAGGGAAAAAAGGTTTCCCAAAAAGCTAAAAAAAAAAAAAGTTGGGAAAAAAACTTCGGGATTGATTTTTTTCCCACAAAAAAAAAAAAAAAAAAAAAAACAAAAAAAGCGGGCTTTTTTCCGGGGTGGGGAAGGGGGCCCCCACCACCAAAATGGGGCCTATTTTTTTTAAATATTTTTTTTTCCGGGGTTTTTTCTATTTTGTTTTTTTTTTCTTAAGGTTTTTCTAAATTTAAGTTTAAACGCGAGGGGGGGAGGCGGGACCAACCCTTCTTTTTCCCAAAAAAAAAAATTTTTTTTTTTTTTTTTCTTTTTGTGGGGGGTATTTTTTGCCTGGTTTTTTTTTTTTTTGGGTTTTTTTTTTGTTTGTTTTTTTGGTTGCAGGATTTTCCCCAAAATTTTTCCATGGGATGGACTCTTCGTTATTTTTTGGCTTCGGTGGGAATTCGGTTTTTTTTTCTTTCAAAATTTTTTTTCTTCCAAACTCGGAAGGGGGTTTTCCCCCCAATGGGTATTTTTTGAATTTTTGCTTTGGCTTGGGGGAAAAAATCCTTTATAAATCCAAAATTTTTTTTCTTTATCAAAACTAAAAAAATTTTTTGTGGGTAATTTTCTTGTTTTTTTGGCAATTTACTTTAAATAAAAAAAAAAACGGGCCTTAAGAATTTTATTTTTGTTTTTTTTTTAAAGGGATTAACCCTTTTACTTTGGAAAAAACCAATTTTTGAAAGGGAACAATGGTTTTAATCTTTTAGTCTGGGGGGGGGGGGGGGGGGGGTTGGAAAAAATTCTTTCGATTTTTGATTTTGGACCTAAGGCACTTTTTTCATTCCTTTGTCGGGTTTTTTTTTACTTACGCCAAAAACCCCGTTTTTTTTTCCCCAAAAAAAAAAAAAAAAAAAACCAAAAAAAAAAAAATTTTGGGTTAAAATTTTTGAAAAAAATTTTTCAAAAAAAAAAAAAATTTTTTCAAAATAATTATATTAAATATATTATAATATAATATTATAAAATATTATATAAATACTAATAATTTAATTAATATAAAATATAATTATTATTATATAATAATAATTATAAATTTATATAATATATAATTATTATTATATATTTTATAATATATTTAATATATTTGAAAAAAAATATAACCAAAAAAATTAAGAAAATAAAAAAAAAAAGGTTTTGGGGGACACCGCGTGTTTTTGGACTTTTTCTTTTTTTTTTACTTAAAGTAAAAAAAAGGAAAGGTTTTGAGAAATAAAAAAAAAAAAAATTTTGAACTTTGAAATTCCCGGGCGTTGTTGAGGCCCTAGGGCAATTTTTGTTTCCCTTTAAACCAAAAAAGATGGGATCATTAAAAAAAAAGGCTTTATTTTTTTTTTTTGCTTAGTTTTTGTTTACAAAACAACAAGGGGGAAAAAAGCGCTTTTACTCTTTATTTGGTCGGGGGCCTTTCCCGTTACTTTTTTTTTAACTTTTTTAAAATTATATTTTTGGCCAATGGGGGGGCTTAAAAAAAATTAAATCGGGGGCTTTTTAAAAAAGTATCCGGCCGGAGGAATTTTTTTTTTTTTCTCAATTAATTTTTTTTTGGAGAGGGTTTTTTTTTTTCAAAAAATTTTTTTGGCGGAGGGAATGGAAAAAGAAATTATTTTTGATTTTAGTTGTTTTATTTAAAGGGAAAGTTTTTAGTTTTACCAATACGTTTGGAGTAAGGTTGGGAGTTTTCCTCTTTTAAAAAGGCTCAATTCCGACGGGTACCTTTTGTTTGGGCCCTTTTCGTTTTTTTTTTTTCCCATTCAAGCTTTTGTTTTCACCCCAAAATTCTTGGTTTTGTTTTGGGGGCTAATTAAAGATGGGTATTTAAGGGGGGTTTTTTCAAAGCCGATGGGAAAAGGTAGGGTTTCTTTTTATTCTTTTTCATTTAAAAGGGAGGAATTTCTTTTTTGCCTTGGGGGGGGAAAAAAATTGGGGGGGGGGTTTTTAACCCCCCAAACCCCCCATCAATGGGGATACCACCGGGGCTAGGGTTGGGAAAGTTTGGTATTTTGTATTTTTTTATCGGTTTATGGGTATTAAAAGGGGCGTTTAGGGTACGGGGGGGGGCAATGGGTGGGTTTTCGGAAAAAAAAAAAAAAAAGCTTTTTTAAAACCCAAAAAAAAAAAAAAAAAAAAAGGCCACCGGGTTTGTTTAATGGTATTTTTTGGGGGAGGGCTAAAAAAGTTGTTTGCTTTAAGGACTTTCCGGGGGGGGATTTTTGGGAAGGGGGAAATCGGGGGGCCCTTGGGGGGATCCTATAGGGGATTTTTTTCCAAAAAAACCCCCCCCCCCTAAAGCAGTTGGGCCGGGGTAGGGGGTCTTTGGAAAATCGGGGAAAAACCCGTTTTTTTGAAAGGGTTCCGGGGGGAGGTTAAAAAGAAAAAAAGTTACTTAAAAAAAGGGCAAAGGTAAAAAAAAAAAAAGAAAAAAAAAAAAAAAAAAAAAAAATCCCAAAGGAATTTTTTAAGGGGGAAAAAATTCGATTTATTTTTTTAAAGGGGGGGGGATTTTCATTGGGGGAATCAATTTTTGGGGAGGTTTCTTAGGTGTTAAGACTTAAAAAAAAAGTTGGGGGTTCGGCGCAGGTTTTTTTTTTTTTTTTTTGAGGGGGTTGGGCCATTTGGTTTGTTACCGGGAATTCCTTTAGAATTTTTTCGGGTGGGGGGACGGGGGCAATTTTTATGAAAAAGGGGGGTGGGGGGCCACGTGGAAAAAAAATTGGGGTACTTTCGGGGCCAACTTAATTGGGGGGTCCTATTTTTTTGGAATCTAATTCAAAAAAGTTTCTTTGTATTTGTAAAATCCAATATTCCTCTGAATGGTATGGGGGGACCCACATATTTTTTCCCTCTTTTTTTTGCAAAGGACCTTTCTTAAAGGGGGGGAAAGGGAAAAAAATCGGATAAAAAAACTTTTTACCCTTTAAGGCGGGTTTTTTGAATTTTTGGGTTTAATCCTTTTATTCGGACTAAAATACATTTTATTTTTGAAAAACGGGAGGTGAAAAATTATTGAAAAAGCCAAAATTTCATTTCTCAAAAAAATTCAATTAAAAAATTTCTAAGATGGGCACTTTAAAGGGGATTTGGGAGAAGGGGGGCGGGGGGGGAAACAGGTGGAACCACCCCCCACCCCCCCACAAAAGTTTTAAAACTTTCACCATTTGGGGAAGGGTTTGGTTTAATTTGGGGTTATTTTTTTTCTTTTAGCGGTCCTAAAGGGGTAAAAAAAAGCGGGGGTGGGGGATTTTTTCCTTACCGTTTTTTTGCCCCCAAAACCTTTAGGGTTTTTTTTTTTGGGGAAAACCTTTTTGTTTGGGGAAAAAAAATTTCAAAGGGGGGGGACGATTGAAATTTTATTCCCAATCGGGGTTCGGTCCCACTTTTTTTTTCTAATGAAATCGTGTTTTCTTTGGCTTTTCTATGGGGGGGGAACCCTTAATCGTTATCAAAAGATAATGGAAGTCATTTCACACCGTCATATGCTAAATATGATAATATATGATGTCACATAGTCGAAAATGGAAAACCGGGGCGTTTAGGGAATAAATGATTCAAAATTCTCAATTGAAACGTTTTTGGCTACTTTTCAAAAGTTAGTAAAGAAAGTTTTGAAATTATTTATCCTTAGGCGTGGATAGTGATTACATTGCGGTGAGACAACGCAATAACCTTAGTCTGGGGGATTTTCGGATGGGCTTATTCCACATACCCTTTTATTCACCTTTATTAGACTATTTTAGACCCAAAACACTAACGTTCAAAGCCAAGATATCGTTTGGTTTTTGTGTTATTTTACTGGTGCAGGTAAAGGATATTATTGCCAAAAACATCATGAAAAGCAACCTAAAAAGCCCAAAAACGAGATGTGGAAAAGGAGTTTGGAAAGTGGGAAGTTAAAGATTTAATTTACTTGTGAAAAGCCCGTGAAGACGAATTATTCTCAAAGGCTCAAAGAAAGTACAAAGAGACGCTTTAATCCAAAGCTCCAAGGATGATTAATGGAAGTTAAACTTTTCTAAATCCGGAGCTAGTGATCACTTTTATGCTTTTTGAAGATCTTTGGAAAGCTCGCTACACATCACCTCAATGTTCACAAGGGACTTAAGTTGGCTATTTAGATGTTTAAAAGCGTTGATATCTCTAGTTTATGCTTAGTTCACATAATTTTTAGAAGATCCAAGGGGCTAAGTGTACAATAATTATAAAAGGTAAGCCACACATGGCTCCCTTAAATACCCTCCCCCTAGCTTCATTTTATGGGGGTAGCTTTATAGTTATATTCAAGTTGTAGTGTAAGATTTATTAATGCAAGCTTTTATTCCACTGTTCTTAATCATTTTTTCTTTGGCTTATTTCCTAGATTATTTCAATCTTCTTTTACATTCCACATCTTATTCAAGCTTATTTACCTTCTATCTTGATCCAATATAAGCTTACATAATCTTGTACCACCTTTGCATGAAAAAGAAATTTTCGGTGCCTTTTGAAGATGACTTTGAGCTTATTTGGGTTTTGTTAGCTTGTAAAAGCTTCATTTAAAAAGTACTTCTCTAGCTTAAATATTTAGTTTTCTATAAGTTTTCTTTTGTTTATCTTTTCTCACGTTAAATTTTAGAATTAAGTTACAAGCCCTAGAATTCAACGCTAGCTTATTAGTAGCTTATTTTGAGTCTAAAACCTTAGTGTCTTAATAAGGTTTTTATAAGTTTTTATGGAATTTAATCATTAGTTCACGTATTAAAAGATTTTCCAGTGTCCAAAGTTGTTTTTAGCGAGTTATAAGAATTAGGTTTAGGCGAGTTTGGGTTTAAAACATTTTCTTAGCGAGTATAAAAATTCCTGTTATTAGCGAGTATGGAATTTTGAGAGCTAGCGAGTATCACTGATTTCCAAGCGGAGGTATGCTGGTCTGTTTATTCTAGGCGAAGTTTCGATTCTTGGCTAAGATTATTTAGCGAGTATCAAGAGTCCTCAGGCGAAGTATCATTTTCAAACTTGCGAGTATGACTTTTTTTTTTTTTTAATAAGCGGTATGTTTCTTTTAGTGTAGCGGAGTATCAAACATTTTTTTAGCGAGTTTCATATTTTCTTTTTAGCGGAATCAAACATTTTTCTAGCGAGTTTCATTTATTTAAATTTTCTAGCGAGTATGTATTAAGATCTAGCGAGTTTCATTTTCAAGCTAGCCGCGAGTTTGGTTTCATAATCCTAGCAGAGTTTAGGTTGCTTACTATTACGAGTATCTTCTTTTTTCCTAGCGAGTTTGGTTTTTAAATTTGTGTCAAAGTCATTTTGTTCTTATAGTTCCATTTATTTCACAAGCGGAGCTTAGGTCTTTACTCTACTTGCATCGTTTAATCGGAGCGTGAAGTTTTTGTTTGGATCATTTCCTAAACGCGAAACTCTGCCGAAAATTCTTTAAACCTTTTTTAGTTTCATTTAAACTTAGTACTTTATTTTTCTAATTAGTTAAAGCTTTAGTTCACGTTAAATCTTTAAAAGTTCTTTAGTTTAATCTTTTCTTTACGTTCATTAAAATAGAAACTCCAAAAACATTTTCTTTATTTCTTACTTATTTCATTTCTTTTACGCATTACTTAGCCTTATGTTTTCCTTTATTATTCAACTTATTTCTTTTGCTATCGCACTTTATTTCATTTAAATTTTATGCAAACCTTTCGTAGTTTAACTAAAACCAAATCACATCTTTTAAACCAATTCACTCCACATAACTCACGACTCGAGTGACAAGATCAATTTCAACCCTCGTTGGGACAACGATCCGTGGTTTACAAGCTTGCTTGCTAGACTTTTACGATCAGATACCCCGAAGGGCTTAATCCTTCGATTGGCTAATTCCCATTTGGTAACTAGATCATAGGTGACTAGTTTTACGCCAAAGAAAGTTTTAGTAGGCTAGCCAGAGCCTTCGATTATGTAGGTTGCGATCAGACTCGAAGGGGGGTCCTTCGACTTGATCGGAGGGTACATCATCAAGCCCCCCAGTCAAAAGTGATGTATGCGCGCAAGAATATATTGCTTACGACTCTATCGCAATTCAATGACTTCTCCATATCCTCGAAAATTGGATAAGAGAAATTTTTGAAATTCAAAAACGCATTAAATTTACATGCCTATGACCCAACCGTTGAACAAAAGATTGTAACGGCATGATTATCGGTAATCTCAAACTATTTTTCAAAATTTAAAGCCGCTACTAGATACAACTACGTATAGTATAAATATCTATGTACTCTCAAACCCTAAGTTACACACACCCTTTTTCATTGCAACTTTCACAAAGCTGTGACGTATTTATCTGCAACAATAAAAAGGTAACCTCTTCTCTTATCTTGTAGTTAGAACTTTAGGTATCACAGAGTAGCTATGAGTATGGATGCCAAATGTATCATAAGACAACAAAAATGTACTCTTTCCAGAGAAGCCCTAGCCCTCTTTCTAGATGATTACCCGATACCCAAACAACACAAAGTTATGCTCCCTAAAAATAATCAAAGCATCTATGATGCCCCAAAAGGGTATGTGGGTTTGTATACTCATGCCTTTACCCGGTCAAATCTAAGAATACCCCTGCATCCATTATTTCTAGAGCTGCTACAATATTATGAGGTGCATATTTCAAGGTTTAATCCCTTCGGTCTAGCCAAACTTACCACCTACATAGTAATGTGTAAGGCGTATGGTTACGAGCCCACACTAAATGTGCTTCGAGGCTTCCTTAACCTATGTCCCGGAGGAGATTGGCTAACACTGTCGAAGAGGGGTGAAGCAGATGTGCCCGTGTTGATCACCAAACCATTTACAAACATAACCAATTAGAAAGGAAAATTCTTTTATGTGCAAGATACAATCATACCTCCGCAATATCCAGCACTCTTGAATGAAGCATTCCGTTTTGATCGCAAGAAATTCAATGATCAGCTTCCCTACAATATCCGAAGCGATCCACTCTACCAACGTCTCGCTAGATACCCAGTGGATGTGCAAATCTTTCCAGAGCCCATCCTCTTTATGGCTGATCTTGTGGACCATTGGGAAGGATCTCCCTTATTGCCAGAAATCCATTGTGATGGCCAAAGTATGTATATGTAACTTAACATAGATGAATAACATATCTGATGATATTTATGTATCTGTTTATTTTGCAATAATGACCTTCCGAAACTTCGTTGTATCTGGTGGCGCAAAGGAAGCTAGATTCATTCCCAAGTATCCTAGAGACTTCAGCTACGGGGTAGGTTCTCCGTTAGTCTCAGTCAACAATAATGACGTGGATGCCATGGTATTGGAGCCAACGACATCAGTTGAAGGGGTGGCTCCTATCAATGCCGAGGAAGCTCCCTTGGCAATAGAAGACATTCCTGATGTGGAAATCCTTTCCTCTGATGATGGCCCCATGACTTATGCTGGAACCTCTGGTATAGCTGATAGGGTTCGTGAAAGGAAAGGGACTGGAATGAAGGCTTCGAAGCCTCCTATCAAGAGGAAGCTTGACATACCAAGTCCCCTATCCAGAGTTACAAAACAGAAGGAATCCCAGGATAAAACTGCTGCTACAGCACCCTCTGAGGATTCAGATGATGAGGACATTCATGGTAACAACTCATTACGGCTTAAGTATCGTCACAAAATTAATTTAAAGCTTCAAACAGCTCATAATTCGAATATGTGCAGGGTTATCTAACACAAAGGAACTCCCCAATTCCCTAGCTTGCCATCGACTGGTTGAAGGTGTTACCCCTGCCCGCTGGAAAGGAATCCTGGATAATATGTCGATAGAGAAGTTGTGTGACCTTCATGACAAAAGCTACACAAGACAAGCTGTCCTGGATAACCATCTCAACACCCGAACAAGAGAACTGGTTTGGACTGTCAAGAATGCTAAAGAGGAATTGAATGTGGTTTTGGCTCGAGAGGAGAATAGGGAGCTGCTGATTGCCGAGTTGAAAGCAAAGTGTGACAAAGCTACGAAGGAAATTGAGAAGAACCCAACTGTGCAAGATCTACGAGCCAATGCCATGAAACTTGCCAGTCAACTAAAGGAAACCCAAGCTGAGTGTGGTAGGCTCAAAATGGAGGAGGCCAAAGTGATTGGGCTAAAGGAGAGAGTGTCTGTTCTTGAGTCTAAGTGTTCAAGTCTTAAATCTGAAAAGAATAGGCTCATGGAGCAAAAAGCTAAACTGCAACAGGAGGCAGCTGCTTTAAGCCTTCAATGTGAAGGTCTCTTGAAAGATAGGGCAGAGGTTGTGGCCAAAGTTGTTCCTTACATTGCTATGGAGTTGTATCATAGTGATGAAGTCGGATAAGTGGTGGCCAACTTGGTGAATGCTGCCACGTTCCACGGTAAATGTACTACCCTGGAAGAAATTGCTGAAACTGGAGAGCCTGTGATCTTGTCGAAGGTTCCTTACTATCGCCCTTTTGCATGAAAGGGAATACGATGCTGTCAGCAATGCGTTTGCATCAGCAGAGTTTCCTTTTCTTTCTGAGGCAACCAAAGATCCAATGGCCTCCGTTGAAAAACTACTGTCGAAGAAGCCCTGTAGGATTCAGCCTTCCTCTCCAAGTAGGAGGACCTCTCCTGTGAAGCCTCCCTCTCATCAAGAAGATCCCAACTCATCAAAGAATGCATAAATGATACACTACATCATACTTATAGCATGCATACATATACAAGAGCTATAAAGAAGACAATGATAATAAACATGTAAGGCAGAAGTATCAGTGGTCATTTATTCATAGTGTTTTGTGTGGAGTACACAGGAGGAGTGAGCATTTAGCATACAGTATGCTTTTTAGAGACTACACTAATTGATGATATTTCTGAATTGCTATTTTAATTTTGATGCTGTCTTGCATGGACAAGAAGTGGGATTGGGATTTATGGACGGGGTTACCAGTGAGATGCAGCTGGGTAAAGTGTGCAAGTGTATGGATATGACGTGGGGATGAATGTTTGTGGGGTGAGATAGTTGGTGATGTGTCTTGGCAGTAGGATGCTCTATCCATGTGAGACGTGATTGAGACAAGGAGTTGGTTCTTAAGAGGACAAGTGTACAGACATATGCATATTGTTGAGCGATGATTTTAAAGATTGAACAAGATGACGTTTGGATTTGATGGCTTTGGTTGGTATGAGTGTGTTCCAAATTGGGTTGGAGGTAAGTGCAAGCTAGGAAGAGCATTAAGCTCATACACTTCCTAGCTCGTTTCAACGAACTTTAATTTTTCGGACGGTAGGAGGATGATGGTGAGTTGGATTTTGAGTTAATGTGGTTGCTTCATGGTGGGTGGATGAGGGTTGATGGGATTGTTTGAGTTGAGCATCTTCTGCGCAAATGTCATGTTGGGAGAATTGTAGAGATGGAGTATGGGTGAAAGTGGAATTTGTTGGACTGAGTGTGATTTGAGGTTTCTTCGGTGATTAGGAGAGATGTATCATTTGGGTAGTTGAAAGGCTGTAGGATTGGTTGGCTAGGGAAACATCCATGTTGATGAGTGGATTGTGTGGAATCTCTGTCTTTTT
>LBNU01031348.1:0-14382 GCA_014162995.1 Artemisia annua | reverse complement strand
ATTTCTTTTCTCGTTTTCCTTCTTGTACTTTATTCTTGAGTCTTTGGAGTGACAACTTCATGACTTTTATCTTCTCGAATATACTCCAAGAGACTTTCATTTGTCGGGAATTCTTCGTACATGCATAAATCTTCGTTTATTGATCGTTTTTACGTCTTTTCCTTCATTTTCCTGTAATACACACTTTTCCACGATTAAGTAACAAATATATACAAATATGACCAATTTTCATGCGTAAAACAAACAATAACGCGACTAAAAACATGTTAATTTTGAGCATTATCAGATTTCCATAAACTCTTTCAACTTTTGAAAAGTAGCTTCAGCTTCAACGCTCCATTGAAAGGTCTTCTTATCCATACATCCTTTAAGGGTTTTAAAGAATGGTAGTGATCGATCTGCACCCTTTGACAAGAACCTGCTCAGCGCTGCTAGCTTTCCATTAAGGCTTTGTATCTCCTTCAATATCTTTGGGGCTTGCAAATCGGTTATGGCCTTTACCTTTGAAGGGTTTGCTTTGATTCCTTGCTTTGTGATCAAATGCCCGAGGAATTGTCCCTCTTCGACACCGAATGAACATTTCTTTGGGTTAAGCTTCATATTGATGGCCCTCAGCTGATCGAAGGTTTCTTGAATGTCGAAGAGTAGGTCTTCCTCTGTCCTACTCTTTATGACCATGTCGTCAACGTATGCTTCCAAATTCCTTCCTATCTGCTTATTGAAAGCCTTGTCTACCAAACGCTGGTAGGTTGCCCCTGCGTTTTTTAAACCGAAGGGAATCTTCTTATAGCAATAAACTCCCTTTCCTGTGTAGAAAGCCGTTTTTTCCTCATCTTCTACTGCCATTTGTATCTGATGGTACCCCTTGTAAGCGTCTAAGAAGCATTTTAAGCGAAAACCCGATAAGGATTCTACCTTCCAATCTATTTCTGGGAGGGGGTAACAATCCTTTGGACATGCTTTGTTGATGTCAGTAAAATCGACACACATACGCCATCCTCCGTCGCTTTTCTTTACCATAACTGGGTTAGCCACCCACGTTTGGTATTGTACCTCTCTGAGTATTCCTGCCTGCACTAGTTCGTCTACTTCTTTGCAAGCAGCAGCGTTTCTTTCAGGTGCCAGGCTCCGACGCTTTTGTTTGATAGGCTCAATGTGTTTGAACTTGTTGAGCTTATGTTCTGTTCCGAAGGGTCTACCATCAATCATGAGGTTTCTCGGAACCCTTGTCATATCGGAGTATGTCCATGCGAAGACATCCTTGTTGTCCCTCAGGAGCTTTTCTAGGCTTGTTTTGAAGGTGACAGGGAGTTGTTTTCCGATTACCACTGTTTGCTCCGGATGAAGCTCATTTACCACAATACGCTCTTCGGCATCCCCACAGCTTAAAATAGCCTTCGGAGGCTCTTGAGGACTTTCCTTGATCTTCTTTCCCGCCTCTGGTGCTCCTCTCTTGTGATAACTGGATAGTACGGTCCCTATCCCGTTGGCTGTTTGGAACTTAACTGCTGCATGTATGGTGGATACCACAATGCCCATCTTCTGCATGGCGGTTCTTCCTATTAATAGGTTATAGGGGGAATCCGACCTTACGATTGCAAAGGTGAGGGTCTCCGTCCTTGCGAGTTGTCCTTCGCCGATGGTTATGTCCAGGGGAACCTCTCCCAGAGGTCACGAGTGTTCTCCCGAGAAGCCTACTAAAGGTATCTTTGAGTCTACTCTCTGTGATCTGATAGAAGGCTTGAGTTTCAGGAAACAATGTTCGTATATGATCTCACAAGAGCTTCCACAGTCCATATAGGCCTGTTTACCTCTCGGTTGAAAATGAGGACCTTTATGACTACGGGATCATCTGAGGGAGGCTGACCCGCTAGGGGTGGAAACGTTACTTCCCCTACTTTGGGTGCACCTTCCACTACTTCTTTCCTTTTCTGACTTGGACTTCCCCTGCGAACCATAAGGATCGGAGCTTCGCCGACGTCATTCTTCTCCAATGGAGTGTCGGCGATCTTTTCCTTTCCCTTTCTTATACCTTTTACTAGATGTGTCAACTGCCCGGACTTGACAGCTTCCTCTATTTGTTTCTTCAGTTCTCTGCAGCTATTCATCTCATGACCAAAATCTTCATGGAAGTAGCAATACTTGTTCATGTCTCGGCTCCTTCCTTTACTTGTCATGCGAGGAGGGAGTTCGAAAGCCTTTGCTGCCCTCTCTGTAGCCAAGATTTCATTCGGGGACTTCGTTAAGCTTTTCAGCAGACTGTGATTAGGGCCTTTGCTATAAGGAAAGAATATGTGCTGGCTCTTTCTTTTACCCCTTGGTCCTTCCCAAGAGGATTTCCTTGAGAACTTTCTGCTATGTTCCCTACTTTCAATCGGAGCTCCATTGGTGGATACCTCCTTGGCTTCGATCCAGGTGTATGTCTTCTCCATGAGGCCTTTATACGTGGCTGGTAGATCGGTGGATAAGAATTCCACCAAAGTTCGGTTTCGGAGACCATGTACGAAGCCAGCGCTACGTTGATCTTCATGTAACCCCAGAATCTGAAGAATTTCATCTGTGTATCTTGTGACGAAGGCTCTTGTACTTTCGATATCCCTCTGTTTGATGTTGTGTACTGTCAGGTGAGTTCTCGTGAATTTCTTCTGTTGACTAAAATGTGACCAGAACTTACCCTTCAAATCATCGAGATTCACAATGCTGCCTGGCTTCTGCTCATTCCACCAAATCCGGGCAGAGTCTTTCAAGGTGTACATAAACATATGACAGGCCACGGGCATGACCCATTTCTGCATCCTAATCGTCCGTTCAAACAAATGCAAGAAGTTGTCCGGATCCCCCTTTCCGTCATAAGTGCCTATGTGGGAAGGCATCTTCAGGCCATCGGGTAATGGATAGTCTTCAATCCATCTAACGAAAGGCGTTGAGGAGCCCGTAGGCTCCGAGTATAAGTAATTGTAAGGGGCTGCGCCCAGAGGGATGCCAGGATACGGATTATGGTTGGGGGGAATTCCGGATGGATTTTGGTTAGGGTACTGATGGTAAGGTGTGCTCATACTAAAGGGATAACTATTATTCATAGCGTAAGGAGGATAAGCTATGGGGTGACCGAAGGGTACCGTAGTTTGTGGGAAACTCTGGTTACTTGGCTGTCCATTTACCGGCGGGTAAAGGTTTGGAGGGTAAGTTTGAGTGTGGAATTGGGGATACGTACCATTGGGAGGAAGGTTTTCCCCCATACTAAATAGAGGTGGATCGCCTTCTACGCCAGATGTGTGAGAAGGCTGTAGCGGAACCCCTGCTTCGTTTCTCCCCAGATGAGCGGCCAATAGGGGAGGGAGATTAACCTGCATGTTTTCCCTTCGCTGGCTCCTTCCATTGGAGCCTTCAGCCATAGTTCCCTCTCTCCTTGTGGGAGCCCTTTCAGGAATCCCTTCAAGACTAACAGTCCTTCCATTGGTTCTTCGGCTGGAAGGGGATCCTATTCTCATAGCTGAGTGTGTGACCCCCTGTGATTAAGGCCTTGGTTCCATCTCCATCTCCTCATCGTAATCGTCGCTAGAGTATTCCAACTCCCTGCGCATTTTCGTATTCCGGACCTGTCTCCTACGGGCCCTTAGTAATGATTCCAACTCTTCGAAGTTGGCTTCAACGAAGGCAGGGCTAATGACAGGCTCATGGTGAGCATATGTCGAAGCATGGTGATTGGGCGTTATTTCTGAGTTAGATCGTGTAGTGAATGTGGAGGCCGTAATTGGCGGAAGGTTGTTAGGGTCAGTTGATGGTATTGGTGTTAAGGTCCAGAAACCCGGTGGGGGTGTAACTTCTCTTTCTGGATTCATGCCGGAATAGTAGCGGGTATATTTGACTGGTTATTTGCTTGGAAATAATGGGACTAATTGTAGCGGGTCCCACGGATGGCGCCACTGATTGTACAATCAATTGCACGACCAGGCCTTCGATGGTGATCAAAGGGTATAAGGGGTGTTGTGATTACGCCAAGCTTGGATATAACCTGAAATAAGAAATACTNGGGGTGTAACTTCTCTTTCTGGATTCATGCCGGAATAGTAGCGGGTATATTTGACTGGTTATTTGCTTGGAAATAATGGGACTAATTGTAGCGGGTCCCACGGATGGCGCCACTGATTGTACAATCAATTGCACGACCAGGCCTTCGATGGTGATCAAAGGGTATAAGGGGTGTTGTGATTACGCCAAGCTTGGATATAACCTGAAATAAGAAATACTAAAACACTACGTTAAGTGATTGCGTAGGGGTTGGACCCTGCGAACCACCTCCGGCGTGTGAATAAGTACTTGGTATGAGAATTTAGGTGAAAAGTGTAGTAAAGTAAAGTAGGATAGATTGCATACCAGATTCCCAACTCGTCCAAGGCTATTTATAGGGATGAAATAACCTTGGAGAGTGTTTGCACAAATTTCGGAGATCATGGGGGCATCCCATGACGTATGGTGACCACTAGGGCTTAATTTCCCACTCCTCCTAGTTTAGCGGGGGAGCTAAAGAGAAAGAGAGGACGTGGGTAAGACTTGGTCTTAGCGATATTTTGTATTGGCACATACTCCTTCCTAATGACTTATCGAAGGATACCCCGAAGGGCTTAATCCTTCGATTGGCGAATTCCCATTTGGTAACTAGATCATAGGTGACTAGTTTTACGCCAAAGAAAGTTTTAGGAGGCTAGCCAGAGCCTTCGATTATGTAGGTTGCGATCAGACTCGAAGGGGGGTCCTTCGACTTGATCGGAGGGTACATCATCAGTTTACAAAGGTAAGAACGTGGGGGGTCAAGATGATGATGTGCAAGTATTTCTTGGTAATATGATTTTCACGATGGGCTTTACAATTGTGGACACATAGAAGACTACATAGATCCTCGGTTGTCACAAGTACTTTTCGGTGCCCCTTTTTGCGAGATCACTAGTTTAGCGATAGATAGTGAGAATGGGATAATGACCTTCACCGACGTGGTTAAGGAAGTCTCGTTTCAAACCCCTTATAAGTCTTGGGAGTTTAGAGAATTGGGCCGTGATGGACTAGATATACTAGATAATCTAGGATCTCAAGTAGTGTTAAGTGACGATGACGTTAGGAGAGGATGTAAGAGTCCTTTCGATTTAGAGCGTGGGTTCTTCAAGGGAGTTAGTGGACTTAGTTCAAAATATAGGATAGAAATGTGGAGTTTTGAAGATCCCAAATACTTACACTATCAAAGCGACTCTGACGAAGATAACAAGGATGACCTAGAGGACGCGACTGATGATGGAGTCACGTAATAGGGTATGACTTTGAGTCTAGCTACAAGACTCGTAAATAAAGAAAAGCACTTCTTGGGAGGCAACCCAAGCCTTTTTGTTTGTTTGTTTGTTAATTTACTTTTTTTTTGTTTCCGTATGCATGTTTTATTCTTATTGTTTATTGTTCATGTATCAAATGCAAATTGTGAAAATGCTTTATTTTGTTTTTAACTTCGTCTTAATTACATATAAAGATATTTTGCAAAAGATAAGTGTAAGGGAAATCTATATTTGTTTTTGAGAACAAATTGCACATGAACGATAACAATAAGATATAAACATGCATATTAGTATTTGTTTGAGTCAAATGCTTGTATCGAGTCATAATGAATGTTTTGCAGGGTTCCAGGAATTAAAACATAGGTTTTTCTAGAAATTTTCCAGAAACAAAATATAAATAATTCTGTCAGATCACTTCTGACGGCGTCATGGTTAACACCTGACGGCGTCAGATGTTGTTTTCTTCAAAATTTTCCAGGTTTTGTTTTTCTGTTGGAATTGTAAAGTTTTGTAAAATCTGTGATTTTTAAACTCCAGGAATCTGCAAACATTTATTTTGCAAGCATTATATCTTTACTTGCTTTCTAGGATTTACTATAGAATTTACAGCCGATTTTATGCGAGGTTTCGTGTTGCTTTTCTTAGTTGTTTAACAGGTTACATTGGACAAGAAGATGATTATATTTCAGGAGTGAAGCTTTGCATGCTCATTTTCTTGGAGGAGGATTTAACCTTGTTACCACATCATCCACACCGAGCTAATCAGGGGAGTATTTGTTTCTTTCATTTTGATTTATCTATACTTTATTACTTTTTAAGAACATTAGGGACAATGTTCAACTTAAGTGTAAGGGGGTAAATGAGGATACCTTAGAAACTACAATTGCACTTGATTTTTGTTTTGTTCAATAGTAGATGTGTAATAAAGCTAAGAGAAATACTTGTTAGGGTAATTTTAGCACCAAATTTAAACTTTTTTTGCAACATTTAGGAGTGAAACTTTAGTCTTAATAAGCGTCTCATGGATAGGAGTTATATGAATAGCACAAAAACTATACCACTCAAAAATTTCCACCCCAAATATGTGAGGTTCGCCCCTAGATTTGTTAGGAAAAGCATTCATTATTAGTGCTTGTGAGTGTACCGGTAGTATTTAGATTCTAGAACTTGCGTTAGCAATGCACCCGAGACCACTAGTGAGACTACATTCGTGTAGTTAGGATTTACTACATAATAAGAGGCATTAGGATAACCCATGTTTTAAGCCTGTAATATAATTATATTGACTTCATTGGTCAAGTAATTCTCCCACACGTTGCGATGTACTCATTTTTAGTACATGATACCCCTAGTACAACCCTCAGAGCCTATCTTTTTCGTTTCTAACTTTAAGCATTTTACTTAAAGGAAGAATTTGTTTACAGTCCACCCCCAAATGTACACCCAAATCGCCTTAGCCTTCCTTGTATGCACTCATCTTTAGTGCATTATTGTTATTTGTTTAAACCCTTTGTTAATTGTCTAATTGGTTACATGGTTGCTAAGTTGAGTCATATCTTGTACATATTGTTTTGGGACGATTGGGATTTAGGGGTAAAGTACTAATGTTATGGAGTAATGGGGAAGAACCATATTTATTACCCCTATGTGTGCGTTAATATTTTAAAGTACTCCAAATATTTCGATTATCTTGATTCGAGTCTTTATTTTGAATTATGTAAAAGTTCAAGTGTAAGGGGAGAACGAGCCCCCTCGATGTATTATTTTGGATGGTAGGGCAAGAATGTATGAAAAAAAATCGAAAAAGCAAGAAAAACGAAAAAAAAAATTAGAAAAAGACAAGTGAAAAAAACATACGGACTACCATCCCATTCCTTTTATTTTATTTATGTTTATGTCTTTCGTAGTTAGCCTAAGTTGAGTCGAGTCTTGGCTTAGCAATGCCGCATTGTACATGTAATTAACTAAGACAATTGAATTGCCACCAGTAAAATATCCTTTATCGAACAAACCGCGTTTTCCATATCCCTACACCCAACGTTATAACCCTTTAAAAGACCTCTTTGATAGTTTATCCTAGGTGTTTACGCCAAAGTAGTGGAGGTTTTTGATCCTTTCAATAACAACCAACAAAATCTCATCACTATCATTCCCATTACAAATACCTATAGTAGGTATTTCACAGGTAAATTTTTGCTTTTTATGTGCATTCATTACTTGCATGACTCTCTAGACATACTCACGTATCCACACAAGCCAAATAACTCTACACACACATCCTATAAACTCCCGGTATGTCAAGCATAAGATCACAACAACACCACAATAAGTAATCTATCAATCTAACACACTAAACTCATCACAAAACCCTAATGAACCCTAATTAAGCCCTAATCAGGCCTATGTGTCTACTAAACCCTAATTGCTTATCTAAACTAGTTTGAAAGTGTTCAAGGCTTATGTATGAGTTCCCTTAGGTACAATAGGATATCTTAGTACCCTTAGACTCTAGTACAACCCTTTAGAGCTTAGGTATAAGTCCCTTAAGCACAAAACCATAACTAGGTTATAACTTCCCGGAAACTAGGTTAAACCTTCCCAAATCTTTCCCATAAGCTACCACCACTTAGTATAAGCTTCTTAGGACTTAGTATAAGCTCTCACTGGAGGGTATCAATAAGTACTATATTTGAACCCTCTCTGAAGGATTAACTTTGGCAAAGTTATCCTTCCCGTCCCCTCATGGTTGGTCTGCAGACCCCATGACCCGGACTGTTAACGTGTGGTTCATGAGCTTAGTGCAACATACCCCACTCTTGATAATTGTGCATGCATCACAATTATCTCACACACTGCATTTTCCTTGAATGGTGTAACAACTGAACCCTGTGGAAATTGTATTCACTATCACTTAAACCTATGACTCTCACTCAACACCTAGTGTTGACTTTGTAAGCATGTATCCTAGGTATATCACTACTACGGAGTTATGGCAGGAGGAGGCACTGAACTTGGAGGAGTTTCAAACCGGTTATCATTCAAACATAACATATCACCTAGACTTTGGGACATCATCAATAGTAAAAGTATATCTTTTACTATAAAAACTCTGATAATTTAATGAATGATAACTAAATTTCCAAAAACGTCTCTTTTCGAGTCATTTTCTATTACTGTAACTGTGATTCCATGAAGTAATACCCCAACCCTAAATACGCTGCGAACCGTGAAAATGGGGGTGTTACACTTTCCCAAGCCTATGGTAATCTATTTGCTATGACAGGTAGTGAGAGATATTTTTCCATTACCATTTGTGATATATAGATTTATAACACCCGAGAGATGAGAGTATCAAAACACATAATGTGAGGTGCTAGTGTATAATTTCCGTGCTTATTTCGATTAAGGTGGAGCGATCATTTATTGTAATTACTTTTATATTAATGTTAAATGACCCCTAACTTGTATTTTAATTGGTATAAAAGCTCATTCACTTGAGGACAAGCAAATCTCAAGTGTAAGGGTATTTGATAAGGAAATATTTGTTACGCTTTTAGGGGGTCATTTAAGCCCTAAATGGCGATTTTATGATCAAATATTACCTCAAATCATTCCTTTTCTCTTTTCAGGTACTTGGAACGTGATTTCTGGAAAATGGAGCATTTTGGAGCTTTTCAGACGTTTTTATGCTCAAGTATGAAGAAAACAAGAAAAGTCAAGTTTTCACACTTGACGGCGTCATGCTTTGGAGCTGACGCCGTCACCTTATGCTCAAGATGGTGGATTTCTAACACTAGACGTCCCAGAAGAAAATGTGATGTTTACACCTGACGGCGTCAGGGGTTAAATGTTGGAGGCCGTCAGGTGTTATGCTAAAGAGAGACGGCCCTGATCAAGTTTACAAGTGACGGCGTCAGAAGCTTTTTTAGGCGATCAGAGAACCCTAAACACGGCGGCCTGACGGCTTCAGGACTTATAACCTGACGCCGTCAGCTTGTAAAATCTGTATATAGTTTTGGATTTTTCATTCATTAAGTGTGCAACTTTGGAGATAAACCCTAGTCCGACTTTTACATAATTTTTAGGGTTTCAAACCCTCTTTTCTTCCATGTTCAATTGAAGATAAGTTCTTCCTTTAATCATTCATTATGTCTATGTGTTGTTTGATTAATTGTTTGTCTTTTCTTTACGTTAACATGCTAGCTTAGGTGTTTTAGTGTTTGCTTAGATCTAATGAAACCTAGTTATTAATTATTGATTGTTGATTTGTTATTGGTTGTTTTGGGTGATTGACTCGCGTTAGGCTTAAGAAAAATGGCTAATCTCCTATACGGTAACAAGCTTGAACGTCTTAAGAAACGTAATCGGATGTGTACTACGGTTTTATTGGTTGTGTTTAATGCATAAGTGACTATTAAGGAGGCCATGATAGGATACTAAACGTGTCGTCATAGGAAGAGATAGAAGCTTATAGAGTTGGGGAAGGACGTACACGCCCCACGAGTGGTATTAAGGAATGCAACCCTTCATCCAAACAATTGTAACAAATCAATTAATCAATAAGAGATAACTAGGGAGTAGTGAAATCTAAGTAAACACATTTTCTCATTATAAGAAGTTCACCACTTTATTTTCTTGTTTATTTTATTTTATTTGCATAAGTAGTAATTTTGGGTTAGTTGACTAGCAACTAATTCCGCCCACTCTTCTAATACCCGAGATTATAATTTGCTTTCATAAAATATAAAAATACAAAAAGAATCATCCCTCACCTTTAGACCTAGTTGACTTAGCTTTCAATCCTAATGACACTATTCCCCTAGAGAACGATCAATCCCCCGGTACTTGCCACTCACTATACTACATCGGTCAGGTACACTGCCTGGTGGGGATTGCAAGCTTCTCAAGATCCCTTGAGAAGTAAAACCTTTTGCAAGGTTGCAAAACCACGCATCNATGTGAAGTTCTTATCTTAACCTTGGAGAACCCTCTACCTAATCATTGTACGCTCTGTAGCTGGAAGACAGAGTGGACATGAACATCCCCGACTTGAGCATTTAAAAACCTTCTGGGGTATGGTCAGCATGCAACCAATTGACTTCGCAAAGCTGATAATGAATGATATGATCTATCTTCTCCAGTCCAAACGAGAGATAACTAAGATCCCGTTCGTTCGATTCACCAAGATAATCATTGCACATATATGCAACAGTCATCCTGAGTTTCAAAGGCGTCTCCGTGACCCTAATGAACCAAAACACATATTCCACAAAGACTACAAGATTGCATTTGTCAAAACAACCAAGTCAGCACAAAACTCCAAGGAAAGAGGCTTCCAGGTTATTTCCTTGATGAGAAGATCAAGAAGACAAAGAACTATGAAAAATATAACCAGTCATATCTAACTGGAAAGGTCGGATACACTGAAGAAGACGACGAACCATCATTCACAATGCAGACTCGCAGTAAAAGGGGTGGCAAAACTGGCAGCACCAGTAGCACCACAAGTTCAAAAGAACCAAAGCCTCCACCATCAGAAGAATCTGACTCTGAAACAAAGTCAGATAATGAAGAAATTGAACACAGAGAGAAAGTTTCTGATGAAGATTCTCCTGAAACTGCATTAGCTAAGAAGCTAAGCATGGAAGAATGAAAGAGGATGAACGCAGAAGACAAGGGATAGTCTTCAGAGATGTAAGTGAAGGATCTGGTAATGATGAAGATAATCAAGCTGACATAACACCATTAGTTGACAAAAGAAGACTGAAGAGTATTGTTGTTGACAATCAATCTGAAACAGACAAAGAACATAGAGATCTCATTGAAGCCACAAATTTCAGCGGAAACTACCCTCAACCACCTCCAAGTCCGGTTAATCGACCCGGGAATGAGGGAGGTACTAGTGGTACCCATCCTGATCCGGTTAATTATTCAACCCGGTACGATCGAGCTTTCCATCATTATTCCCACTTCGGATCCGGTTAATAAACCCGGTAACGAAGAGGAAACAGATGCAGAAGGAAACATTATAATGAAGGAAGTTGCTGCAACTGATGAAGCTGAAAATGAGGAAGAGACTGATATGGATTACGATCCATTTATCAAAGACGCGGATCTCGAGCAGGCAGCACTTGAAGAAGAACATAAAAGGAAGGCAATTAAAGAAGAGGAAAATAAGAAAAGATTTCTCTAGGAAGCACAATCACAAGAACAACAAAATGAAGAGGCTACTGAACAAGAAGAACTATTCGAAACAGACAAATTCTTTCAGACGCCTCCAAACTCACCTCGACAACCTCCTTCAACTCCTAAGGATACTCCTCCCAAGGATCCCACTCCTCCAAGCTCTTCTCCTCCGGCATCCAACAAACAATCTACTTCAGATAACAACAATGAATCTTCATCATCAAACCACTCATCTCCACCACCAACACGAACAACATCAATACACAAATCAATCAAGAAACCCGTCAATCCTTTGACCACCAAAGTCACCAACAAGATCAAGAAAGCCGTGGAACAAGCTCGAATGAAGAAGAATAACCAACTTCAAGACCAATTTGCCACTTTGACAACCATGGTCATGAGCTTAGCAAAACAAATTGATAAGTTTAAGGAAACCAAACAACGGGTCGATGAGTNGTATTTTTCAGAAGATATGGATGAAATAATCTAAAAGTACACTAATGAATATCTCACAAACGATCTGACTGAAATCACCTCTACAGAGGTGGAACATCTCATTAAGCCAATCAAGAATCAACTAAATGAAATATTCAGAAATGTAGTCAAAGACATGCTCTCTTCTACTCCATTCACTCTCCAAGCAACCAAAGCTCCAACACCACCAAAAGAACTCACTTTTGAAGATCTTCAAACTAAAATGTTCAACCAATTGGCTGCTAAAACAACAATGACCAAAGAAGAAATAGCAATTTTGGAGGCTATAGAAACAAATCTTTCAAAAGAGTCATGTAAAGCTGATGCAGAGAAAAGCAAACGACCAAGAGACGACAAAGACCCTGATCCAAATTCACAACACAAGAAACAAAAGTCAAAAATGGGCCCATCATCTTCACAAAAAGAACCTGCAAAAGACTACAACCACACCTGTTACTCATCAACAAACACCGGCATCTGGGTCAGCACCAACCGAAAAAGAAGAACACCTTACTCATTTCGGTGATGACTTTCAGGAACATCCTTCATTAACAATCCCTGAATCTATAATTCCTGAATCAAGACTTGGACCATCATCAACCTCCAAATCAAAACAAAAGGGCAAAACTAAGAAGTCAAAGAAGTCGAAGAAGAATGTCAAAGATAACCTGATCTCATGGATTGACAAGGACGACACACCCGAGGTTGAATGGTTTAATGAAATGATCAAGGCTTAACCTCCTCTACCCGAAGATGAAGAACCTCTTCTTGGAAACACCTTGCAATACACCCAGAGCATCATGAAAGAGCTTTACATTGAGAAGTTGACGAAGAAAGAACTGAGGCGGATCAAGAATGATGCTTTCAACCTCCTCAAAGAAAGATCCGAAAGTGCAGCCGAACTGGAATATCACTTTGAAAACATTGCCCGTGCAATGTTTAATGATATCGATTGGCTTAATCCTGAGGCTAATGTCGACATCTACTCTGGAAAGGATGGACCATACTACACAGACTGGACCAAACCTTTACCGATGGTAGGAAGACCATACAAACCCAGGATTCCCTATAGATTCTTCTGCAACAGTGACCTGGAGTACCTTCAACATGCTCATGAGACTTCAAAACGCAAATATGCTTCTTCCCTGACATGTAGAATCCCTGTTGGAAGATACGAACACACCACAATTGAAGAAACAACATCTCAAATATTCAGTAACTCAGTAGTCGAATACAACTGTAACACCCCCATTTTCTCAGATCGCAACGGAATTGGATCTGGGGTATTACTTCATGGTATAATAGTCACAGTAATAGAAAACTACTCGAAAAGAGACATTTTTAGAAAATGAGTTATCCTTCATTAAAATATCAGAGTTTTTATAGTAAAAGATATACTTTTACTAAGGGAGAGGTCCCAAAGTCTATGTGAAATGTTGTGTTTGAATGATAACCGGTTTGAAAGTCCTCCAAGGCCAGTGCCACTCCGTGCCATAAGTTGTTCAGTTACCAAGGATACATGCTTAAAGAGTCAACCTAAAGGTTGAGTGAATTCATAGGTTTTAGTTGAAAATAGTTGAATACGAGTTTAGTAAACAATGGGCTACGTTGTTATACACCCATGTAAAGTAGGTAGAAATCGTATTTAAACAGTTTGTGTCAGTATTGTATGATCAGTACAATACTGAGGAGAAAGTGTTATTGCACTAAGCTCATGATACCGTACGTTAACATGTCCAGGTCATGGGGCACTGCAGACCAAACCATGACGGGATGGTGATAAGGTTAACTTGCCAAAGTTAAACCTAAAGGGTGTTTTCAAATATAGTACTTATTGGTACCCGGATGGGGCGTTGTCAAACTCCAATAGATCTATCAACTATATTTGCGTTCACTCGCAAGTGATTATGGTTCATGAATTTTAGTTATGTAATGGTGGCAGAAAGTAACACTCGTGTAATAACCAAAGAAAAAGACTTGTATTCGGTTTAAAGAGAAAAAGTAACATGTATCTCCCTTACAGGGTTTGTAAAGCATTTAAAAAGTGAAGCTATGAACGCACCTGGGCTTTAGGGAAATCTGATTGATGTAAAAAGTGACTCAGAGATTAGACTGCTTACTCACGTATCCTGGGGGTAGCGTTTGGTGTATGTGTATGTCAAGTCCTAGTTATCTCATTTAGGTTTCTTAAGTAATTATTCTTAGGGTTTCTAGATTTAGATATAACATAACACCGTTCGGGCCATCATAATCCAGAAGTATGAAACCCCTCACATGAAGCTCCCTAGTATTGCGTTATATTGTTATTAGGTGTAGATATAACATAACACCGTTCGGGCCATCATAATTCAGAGGTATAAACCCCTCACATGAAGCTCCCTAGTATTGTGTTATGTTATTA
>LBNU01031347.1:66818-83222 GCA_014162995.1 Artemisia annua | reverse complement strand
TTGTAACCTTCTTGGTGGATCATGAAGTATGATATGCTTACAACAATGATGAATGTTAGAAGCATTATGATCATTATGGAATGGGTGATTAATGTATGTTTCTACATTGTTTGCTACTGATCTAGATATGGGTTTTATGATAGAGAGAATCTATGTGTGAAGTCATCAACCTAATGAGAAGACCATGGGCTACTATTTATAGAAAAACAATTTTGCCATCCCGCGGATACGGCGGAACCCTCAGAAGGGTTACTTCCGTTATGCCCGAGGGTTCCTTGGGGACCTGACAGCAAACTTACAAACACTACTCAAAATCTTTCCATATCTTTCACAATGTCACATCAAGTTACTTATAGTCAAACACACAATAGATAAATCCAAAATGTGTAAGAGGTCTTATGAAAAGTCAAACAATCAACCTTTCCATAAATGCACATGATGTGATGTATATATATTTCTATTTTAAGATTAAGATATATATGAAAGTAAACTTGTATATATTACCTAAGTAATGTTGTTATAGTAAGTTAATGAGTTACTAAAAATGTTTTATTCCTAATGTCATCACATTTTTATCATTTGTAAAACTTACTAATATTACTTTAACACATAAAGTGGCACTTATTCTATTAATTTGACATCTAAAGTGCACTTTGACACCTAAAATACTTAAAGACCCAAAGAGTATTTTAGTCATTCTAAATGGTTGGTCAAGGGGTTTGATCATAATGCTACATAACAAACATGTACGAACCTGTGTTGTAGCATACGATGACTCGAGACGTTGAGAGGTGTTGAATGTATGTTGAGACAAACTATGATTACAAGTAACTTGTACATTTTACGTTATGTATCAAGTTATACGTTTGTCATCAATCAAAACAAACGAGACTGTATAGATTAAATATCGTAATATTTGCACTAACAGACTGGTTTGCTATGGAAGACAATTTTCACATTTGACTCCAACTTAAAGGTGTGTGATAGAACAGCACCACTGATGGCAGAAAGAAGTGAACAATATGAGGATTAGCTCAACAAAAGAAAGTATTTTTTTACTGAAGTAAATGTTTCAGGATGGAATGCGATACATACACATCAAGTCTTTCCCAAGAGGTTGATGTGTTTCCTGAGATGAAGTTGAATATCTCAGGAGTCCAGCCATAATCAGTAAGACTAACATCATATGCCGTCCTGAATAAAAAAGATGATGAAACTGTGAGATTCTGCAACTGGAAGTTTGATATAATTATTAGAAGTAACCAAACTGATAGCCTCACTCCTAACGCTTGATGTCATAGTTGCAGAACAAAATACAGGTTAGTTATATAAACAGTAAGTACTTCACTAGTTAATTTCTTTCGAAACAGCAGTACTTCACTTGTTAATTAGTATCAATGCACATTGTGATTATTTCAGCAACCAGACTTTCAAGTCCAGACTCCATACTGTGAATCTTGTCATGAACGACTGAAAAATATTAAAATTTTATACATTTTCATGCCAAAGAATTGTTGAGATTTCAGAATGATTAAGCAAAACTTTCACATCTCATAATATTATCCTATATTACATTTGGCAGGAACTTATCTACAGTTCCCCCTTAGCTACAGTACTGTTCCCCCAACTTCTGTAGCATTTTATTGTAGCCACAAACACAAATATAAAACTCACCTTATCTATTCCACAACCACAAACACAAATCACAAAACACAAGCACACACAAAAAAAAACGATTCACGCCCAAAATAAATTTATCGATCCAACACATGATTCGCAGATCCACAAACAAGATTAATCAGCGAAGAAAATTAATCAGATCCACAGAAAATGAATCAAATCCATATATCGTGTATAAACAAGGTAAAAGTTAAGGTTTTTTTTTTATTTATTTATATGTCGTTCATAAGAATTAGGGTTTTGTGTTAAGTTAGGGATTTTTCTGAAATGTTTCATAAAAATTTGGGGTTCGTTTAACTTTTAGGGTTCGGGGAACGATTAATACTTCTTTTATTTGCGTTTAATTTGATACTATAACGCATGTTAGTTAGTAGGAGATTTGGAATTCTAGAGAGATGGATAAATGGTGATTTATTATTGTGGTTAATTGGTTTGGTTTTGTGTTGTGTTAGGTTACCAGTGGAGTTGAGTTCAGTGATGACAATCTTGCCATTGCATAGTGCTATTGCATAATTGTGTTTAAAGTCGGGGCTGCTGATCAAGTCGCAAAGCTGGGGATTAGTCGTTCAAGGACTGGGTTAAAATGACTATTGGTCACCTACATTAAATTCTGTTTTGGTTATAAAAGTAAGTTCTGAACTAAATTTCGTATAAAAAAAATACATTTGGTAATAAGCCAGCAGAAGCTTTAGAGCATTAAACAGTTACTTAGTACTCATAGAGTATTTGGATATGCATTTTTCAGGGATGGAAGAAACTCTCGACTCTCTAATACTTCGGACAAGTTTCATTCAGATGTGGAAAAAGGTAGTTGATAGGTAAAATTACTTGCAATTTCCACTGATTGTCTCTTTTTTTGGGTAGTCGCCCAATGCTGAATTAGTTTTTTTATTTCAAAGGGAATTAGATTATCCAATTAGTCCTACCTGCTATTCATATGATACTTACAAAATCAAAAACTCCATGATCACTCACTGAAGCACACTCAAATAATTAGGTAACTTCAAGTTGGAATAGTTAGAGTAAATGCTCATCCAAACTCCCCTGAAATTTACTTTAGTGTACATGAATGATCATGAGTTCTGTAGTTTGAGCTCACATTACAACAAATACACGAGATGAAGAAAAAAATGGTAGTTGTGATGCTAAGTCAGTAGATATACGTGTGGTATATTTGTGTCGTGTTTCATGGTGTGAACATGTCCTGTCACCATTTTTTGTTTCTATTCACTTGCAGACTATAGGCTTTTAGTTTTATGTCAAGGTTGTTTTAAAATTTGTTAAAGAAAGATAATCATTAATTTTTATTAACCTCACTTTTTTCGGCTTATGAGGTTGCTTAGTTCAGCTTATGTACATTTAAAAAAGCTTTTATTCTTTACCTTTCGACATAAGTATAAGCTTTTTAGAATTCATATAGTTGTTGGAATCGATGTGTTATAGGATTAAGGTCGGTTCACTGCAACTTCGAAAGGCCTAATGTGGTGTGTTTTGCTAAAACTGCACGGCTCTTTGACTCCACACCAGTTACACATTACATTGCGTGACTACTCGGGTCATTACAGTTTGGAAAGGCCTAATTTGATCATGTGCAAGATTTTACTTTCCCTTTTATACATTTCTGTTTATAAAATAACATCTGCCCTGAAAATGTGCAGGCATATCAACAATAGTATCTTGCATAGGGTTGAATATGTTTTGAGTAATTTTAGAGTTCAGATTTTTTACAGTCATTTTCTTTGACTGAATCATTTTCATTGGCAGGCAAAAATTCGATGGTAAAAGTGGGGGAGGGCGAAGAAGGTTAATAATGGTTTAAATGGATGGATGCTCTTAGGGAGTTGTTTATCTCAAAGTGCTTACTAAGCAATCCAAAACATTACTTTTTTGAGTATGAATTCCGGTAAGGAAACCCAAACACCCCTGTATAAGCAGTAACAATAAGTATTCACAATTCACAAACAGCCCTTTGCACTTTGAACATGAAGTTAAGCTTATTTGGTCTTTGTGTTTTCTAAAAGAATACAAATCATGTAGGCACTTATTTATATTGATGTTGCATACTATTGTTTACCCTCATTATATCAGTGCTTTTATATTCACATATTTAAATATTATTCTCTTTTCTTACAGTTAAAACACTACACGCATATTTTTCGGTTATGGTTTAATTTGCTTATACTTATTTCAAAATGGGTACACCTGCATATTTTTCAGTTCTTTTCTTGAGTTTCGTACTAATCTATTAAGATCAAAAGTTTGAAATAAGATTAGTTTCGCGGCTTACAATTTGAATACATGTTGCTGACTTTTGACCTGTTCGAGGTAGTTCCATCGTAGCTAAATTTTTAAGATTACCCTTTTAAACTGTTAGTGATAATGTTGGAATTTAACCTTTTGTATATGATTCCGTTTTCAGGGTACTTCAGCTTGGTAGATTATAATTGCGAACCCGTTGGACTGCACTATCTTCTTAATTAATCAGGTATAAAAGAAATATAAAAGAAATTTGCTGATATTTCATGATATTTACCTGTGAGTTATTTGCTGAGCTAAAATATAAAAGCATCTTCCTTGAATTTTATGATATTTACCTTCAATTTTAACATGGTGTATATCTCAGTGAAAGCATCTTCCTTGAATTTTCGACAATATACAGGTCCATTTGTAAGGATCATAATTGGAATTACTTTCACATGCAGCGTGCAGGGTATCAAGACTTGCATCTTTTCTTCAGGAAGTGTGGCTCTAAAGATGGCTTTTTCAGTCCTCCGATATGATATGTTTCAACTTTTTGTTTGGAATGGGTGGGATTTAAGTGTGTTGGTGTTACTAATATTTTTAACTTAATTATTCTATACAAATTAAACTCAAAATGGGATGTGTATACTGGTACTAAGGTATCATCTGCATAACTGATGCATTACTGTCTAATTTATGGTTTCCATCTTAGGCCCACGTCGCTCAGGTTGTGATTGAGGTGATCATCATAGTTGTCTGCGCTTATGTATTTTATGAGCGTAATCTACCAATATCACATTCGACTGTTGATGAAGAAGAATGTGAAACACTAAAACGCCAAATGTGTTCTTTGGAGTTGCTTCATGACTTCCCTTTTAGTTTCTCAATGGAGACTGCTTATCAGGTAATTAGTTTATGTAGCTAAACTATACCAAACAGGCCAAAATTTGACTCAAACATTGATACTGAAACACTGTCTTTTCTTCAAGAAAATTCAGTCGTTAGCAATTGTTAACACTTGACAGGTTGTATTAAACCTGATTTTTGCTTCGATCTTTTTTGCTTGAATCTTTTAAAAAATTAATGTAAGAAATCTGTTTTTGAAAACTTAATTACTAAATTAGGTATCATATTTGTTGACAAGATCATATGCCCGGTCGGAGATCTGCAGGCGTAATTGTGCAAGTGGGTGGCCGTTATTCTTTTTTTGTCAAATGAAATGAATAGTTCTAATAAGCAATTCGAAACACTCCCTTATAAGTTAAATAAGATTTCGCATTCTAATAGATGCGGCATTTTACAATTCTTTTACATAAATATGCTGAATTAAAAAGAAAATGGCTAAACAACTAACAACTAATATTTCTTTTATATGGTTGTAGAGTAATATGGATTAGCGACACCTTTTTCCCTTTTGGCACGCAGCTAACAAGGAGGATTCAGAAGAGGATGGCGGGAATTTTTAATGAGAGGATTTCCCACAGCTTCAGGTCATGCTACTTGCTCATTCTATTACTATGCTTATAAATGTTGATCGTTGAGCGAGATGGGTATAATAAGAGATGGAGCACCAGTTAGCCATGGGTATTGTATGCCTGCTGAATGGGAAATCCACTATCAAACATGGTTTCGTTGGCTGGTATGTTGCTAATGATTGTTTTTGTTGCATTTATATGTATTTTTTATATAAGCAACTAAAATGTAAAAGAGAAATAAAGGCATAAATGTAATGTTATCTTCTATTTTGGCAAAATAGTTCTTTATGATACTTTGATAAATATGTTGTGCTGGATAGATTAGGAGACCTCCTTAGATGTTGAGAGCAAAAAAGTTTATCATGTTCATTATCACCTCTAATTTGAATGAGAAACCATCTATCATGTATTTATTTGCGAGTTTGATTTCATCTTATTTTGGTAATAATTGCAGGATAAATCCAGGGCAACAACAGCTCATCTTCAACGTTGACTAAAGCCAATTGCATCATACTTACGTAAGCATTATTTTCTTTTTGATCCACTTTTTCCTAAGGTGCTTTATCCACTTTTACCATGAGTTATGTTATGACTTTGCTAAAAAAAAGTCTTGCTTCAACTTGGAATGAAAGTGTTTCTACATTGAGGTTACTTTTGAAGGCACAATAAAAAGATAAATTGGATGAGAGTATTAGTGATGATGTCATTGCAAGTATTTTATTTTTTTAAACTTTTAAATACACTATATTATGCTGAAGATAAGTGTGTTGTTGTTTTAAGGAAACTGTTGGAATAGAACAATGCTCGGCGCTCATTTCCTTTCTCTCTACACGACACTTAGAATATTTCTGGAAGGGATGTCTTGAGCAGGTTTTTTGAGCTGCTAATGAGGTTGTTTTTGCTAAAACAATAATTTTTAATGTGTTCTTAGTAAGATGAACAATATTTCTGTGCTAATAAAACATTATGGGTGGGTTGGAGTAATAGACCACATAACCATTGTCTAATGTGTCTGCTTCATACATAGCCCCTCAACTCAAAATATTTGAACACCGGCCAAACACAGAACTCCATTGGAATGACCAACCATTAACTTCCCTATAACAACGTCTTTTGGTGTGCAGGGTGAGGAAGCAAGCTCAATGACGGAATACTGCGATCATCGGCATTTGCTACAGCTACACCAACAACAACGTCAACACCTATCCTAAGTATGGCGTTACATGTTTTATACATGTACCGCATTGATTTTTACAAGTTTTCAGAGACGTTAAAAGCTGTTTGGACAACTTTATATGCTCTTTTATACGCTTTGTATATGCTGTTTGCAGTATTATTTTTATATAAAAACGATTGAATTAAAGATTATGTTTTAGTGATTGGCTTTGAAAATTGTTTGGTGGGTTTTTGTTGGTTTTTAAAAGTGTGTTAGAAAGTTTAATCTTTTTGTCGATTCACTTTTGTTTTCAGTTTGATTTTATCGATTTGTTGTAGCAAGATTTTTGAAGTTTATTTGGTTATGATGGTTTAAGCAATAACTTACAACCATTTGCAATGAAGCAGTTTGTTACAAGCATCCTAATGTAAAGAGCTAGCAACAAACATTCTGAATTAAGAAGGTAGCTTATAGACGTTTTCAAATAATTAGTTAGTTATAAGCGCTTTGAATGTGTATTTTGAAATAACCACTTTAACTTGACCACTTGGATAACCGATCCCAATAACCCTTTGTAACGTTGCAACAAGAAACCAATGACCATCAACTTGAAAGAATAACAATGAGACAATCTCATTTTTATTAATGTATTTCCAATTAAGTTTTAATAGTGTATGAATCTCACTCTTTTTCTTAATTTATTTAATGTTGCAGGAAGTCAAATGCCAAGGGTAATTCAACATGTGAGTCTTCTTATCAGTTTTATAATTTTATTATGTTAATTGTTTGCTATTTAACCACGCTAATACTAACGTCGATACCTAATATTTCTTTTTTTCATTTTGATAGTGTTTTTATAGAACCGATCTATTTCGCCAATCGCAAACGGTCCTGGTGCGTGGAAATTGTGAGACTGTGTTGTGCCAGCCGATAGGTGGTCATGCAAGACTTATTAAGGGATGCTCTTTCAGCTCCTTGGTTCATTTGTTCTCATTTGAGATGAAGGTAATAAATATGAAATGGTATAGTATTCTGAAGTGCCTTTAATTTGATCATCATGTGTCATAATGAAAGGCGTAAAACATGCTGTAACTTCATTGTGCTTATATTTTCTAAGCAGGTATGAGGGATCAAGCTGATACGTCTACCTTGGCCCTAATGATCCCGTGCCTTATGAAATGAAGATTGCCCAAAATGGAGCTGCTTTTTAACCAGCGATGGATGATGCATGTCATGGAGCTTCATCTTCAGGTAACGTATGCTTCGTTAAGTACGATTGGGGAAACTATGTTATCATGAATATGCTATTTGTAGAAAGTTATTAAAGAAGCTGTAACCAATTAAAAAACACATTTGTTTGACCTATATGAGTCGTTAGGATTAACTCATAACCCGGATTACCCATTTGAAGCATTCACTTTTGATACAATGCTGTGTTATTCAATTAACTGGCTAATTTACTCAGTATTTCGCGCTGCAAATCCTTTTATGTCAGATGAAGCTTTGGAGAAAATGAAGGAGGATCTAACTGTACAAAGTATGGTCTATCTCTAAGTTATCTCATTCTATCTTCTCTTATGTCGCATGAGAGTGTGTTTGGATCTACATTTGTTGCTTGAATTTGTATTACACAGTATTTATGATCTTATGGGGTGTTTGCACATGCATTTTAGAGGTGATTATGTGATATAGTGCTGCATAATGTAGTGTTTGGTTTGAGTTAATGCTTTATTAGATAAATCATTTCGCGTTTACTATAGGCTGTTGAATCGAGTAGTAAAAGAATGTGGATATGTAAACTTGAAATGTGGATCTACTTGAAAGATTTGGATTAAACGCCACATAATATGTTGAATTGATTAACTTGCAAGTGATTCATGTATATGATGAACTGTTTATTCGTTAATGTTTCATTGTGGTATGTTCTATTGCAGATCATTCATTTTGGAGACAGAGTTATCCTGGAGGAACCAGTAGTGAGGTACAATACTTCTTTAGTAGTTAGCTTTATAAGTTATTTTAGAAACTGCAGCTCATAATTATCTATTATAGTTCCTCATATAATCATAATATACCAACCATTTATACATTTTGATTGTTCCATATTGCATTTTTTAGTTTTATAAGACATCCACATACGCTCTAATTTTTAACCAAAACATACACTATTTAGGTGAAATGGTTTGGATTGACTGAAATACTTATGATCACTTATCTTTCTGATGATCCTTGGCAGGCATGTATTTAGGTTGTTTAGATGTTTTTTTTTTTTTTTCCAAAAACTATGAATTGCGAGGGTTAAATGTATGTTTTTGGTGTCTGGGATTAAATCTATTTGTTTAGCTCATAATTCACATGATAGTGTTTGGATAGAAAATTACAACATTTATAATGGGGTTTGGCCTTTGAGTTAGTTGTGATATTAATTTTTGTTTTATCTCAAATAAGCACATGGAAATAAGCATGTCCCAATCTGGTCGGCTCAAATTAGGCAGTTGAGAATAAACAGATTAGATCTTTAAACTGCTTATTTGTTGAACAATGAGTTGATAACTAGAACGGATCATGGAAACGATCACGACATGTCGTGCACATACGAGTAGGCACACAAAACATGTGTCTTTTCTGAAGTGGCTGAAGCTACAACATTATCATTGTCGTGCATACACATGTCAGTAATTAAAGTTTCAAGGAATTTGCAAGATCCCTCTGCATAGGTTATAGTTTTCTCAGTAATAAAGTAAATGCTCTTACTCCCAAGTCAGTGTAATCATTTGACCGAGATGGAATACCAAGCCACCTGCGATGTTTAAGAGTGGTCGTCCTAAAATAAGAAGACTCGAGCATCGTCGTCATTGCCATGGTATTAAATTAGCAAAAAATGTGAATTTTTAAATCTTAAATTAATTTGTATACAGTGATGTATTAACAGAATTGACCTTATAGGATTGTCATTTTGTAAAACTATGGTAGCTGATATTTTTTATGTGTTCATCTCAGTTTCAGTTAAAAGATTAATAAATATTTGACTTTAAAATTCAAATAAGATGATAATAGAATTTGGAGCAGGCCTGTACATAGATGATAATGCCAACAAGTGGAAATGCAAAAGAGAGCATATTTTCAATCCCAACATACAGCGAAGAGACCCGAGCTCAATAATGTCAAGAGTGTTACAAGGTCCAGCCCATGCCTACTGGATTGCTACGTAAGTTGGTGGTCATGTAAGTTATACCTAACTTCCTACTGATTTCTTATTCTCATTTGCTAAATTTTCTCTCTAAAAGATTCAAAAAAGAACCTAATAAATATTAATTTGTACTAATTTTTACCAGACAGAATTGATCAAATTTACTACTATCAAATTCAAGTATACCATTATTGGTTTTGTAACATGCACAAAGATAAAGTCGGCAAAACTGATTGAACACCATGGTTACATGTAAATAAAAGAATTTGGGTTTATTTGTAGTACGGAGTAATATGTTTATTGTATTGCATTTTGTTTGCAAAAGTTTTATAACTAATAAAGGGTTTTATGTTTTTCAGGCTTCGTATGAGCTTTCAAAGACCTAAGCCGAGGATGTTCACAAGCGGTTTCGAGTTGCTAACCATAAACACTGCCAATATCTTGCATATTTTGACTCAGTACATATGATTTATCAAAACTTTAGTTGTAGCAAAAGTGCACATTCTGGGAAATGTTGTAACTGTACATAAGTCAGCTGTATGTCACTTTTCCATATGCTGGTGAGAGATTATACAAGGCTTTTATTGGTACTTATGATATAAGTTTATTCCTTTAATGAAATTTGATATATGAAGCATTTGCTGAACAATACATCATGCAATACACGTAATATATATAGTATATATTTTCCTTGCTTACCAATAACCGTGAACAAAAAACTACAAACCATCAACACGACATTCCCGCAGCAACGCGCGGGCTTGCCTACTAGTATTTACTACACAAAGAAAATAGACTTCATAATGGTCAAAGGAAAGCTACTTGATGATCCATTGCCTTATTAAAACAACTACTTGTAGCTTATCATTGTGGATTATTATCTAGCCAAAAGATTAATAGCTTGTTAAGAACAAATTAAATGTGATAAAATCATGAGGCGGTTCAATTCCATTAACTAAGAATTATAACTATGACTTAACGGATACAATTGGTTTTGGAAATTAAAAAAAAGTCAATATGTGGTCTATTAATCTTATTTATCGTCCTAAACTCTAAAACGAAGCTTCTTAGATGGTCAAATTTACTTCCATATCAATGATGATCAACTACATAACTGGAAATGAAATTATAGAATCCAAAAAAAGGTAACCAAATACAACCTAAACAAACAAAGAACAATTCAGCTTGCATTTGTTACAAAGAAAAAACTTTATTCCAAAAATCAATAATAATAACTTTGACATAACAAAATATACAGCCCATTAAAAAGAACTTCCTAACAGGGCTAACTAAACACCTAGTTTTCATCAATGATAAACTGGCGATGCCACATATTTTCATAAAACTTATGTAATGGGAGTACAAGATCCAAAAGTGGTCTTTTAATTAAAACCCTAAAGATTTACTTTCAATACAGGCCATCGCAAACATCAAGAACAATAGACTGAATGCAGGCCCATGTCACCTGGTTGATACACCCATGTATACGCTTTAAGAAAACAACTGCACATGACGAAGTATGCTGACACTAGTGATTCAACATCTAAACAATCCAACTTATGCAATGTGTATATGCAACTAATTGGTTATGCTGTCTAGTTTCTACTCAATAGGTATATATTTAGACTTTAGAGGTGGCAAAATAGATGGGTCGGGTCGTTTCACATGTCTAGATGGATTTGTGTCGGGTCGGTTCGCTATTTTGTCAAGTTTTTAGTATCATGTTACAACATTAATGGTTTAGCGTTGTAATATTTTTAGTTTAACCACTCTGAGTTACTAGCATACATTATGGTATAAAGATTCCCATAAAAGATCTTATGTCGGCAGATGGTGTAGAAAAATAAAGTAGAGTGATTCAAATTCCTCGTCTTAGTCGGCTATTCAGGGCTCGTTTGGTTTATAAAGGGGGGTTGGATTTTAGATTTTGATTTGCGATTTGATTTACGAATTGATTTGCACATTCTCACTTTTTATTGGCACATTCCAACGTGTGCATCATACAGTTGTACTTTAAGTATAATCTACTTTAATTGCGTGTACGTTAGAGTGTACTAATAAAAATTGAAAGTGTGTAAATCACTTCCCTTTGGATTTAGATTTTTAATGAAAAAAAATTAAGAGGGAGAAAATGTATTTTAGTTGAAATTATAATTGAAGTGCATTTAAATATGATATTTTAATAAAAATATAAAAGTGTTGTGAGAAATAAAATAAATCTCACAGATTTTGTATAAAACCTACCTAACTAGTGTGGATTGAGAAAATACTTGTCAGAAGGGTTTGAAAACTAAATTTTGTCAACCAAACAATATTTATTACTCTCATGCTCATATCCAATATCCACACCCTTCAAACAAACGCACTCTTAGCACTCACAGGAGCACAAGTTTGGGATAATTTTTGTTATAAGAATTAAGAAGTGCAAGTTAGCATGCTTAATGTATGATGATAATAGGTGCAAATTAGCATATATATTAGTATTATTCATAGTGATAACATACACATAACTTATTCTAGTTGGTTAGGTGAATGATAAATCAAGGTCAATATTATATAATTAAGTATAATTTTTTTTTCTTGTTTCACATTATGTAAACTATTTTTAAAGACCTATACTAGCTAAGCAACAATAAATTTGACAAGGTCCTTTATATAAATAGGTAACTGGCCTTGTATTTTTTATTGTTTCATTATTATAAATAAAGATTTGTTTTTTAGCCTAGCGATATACGAATTGGTCATCAACAGAAAGTTGTGAATTAAAGTTTTGTTTATATATCTCACCATTCCCTTTCTATCTTTACGAAACTCTCTCCTCCTTTGCTAAACAATACTATCGATCTCGTTCCTATTCTTCATTTCCCATGCATTCGCTTTCTTTCTAAAATATTTTCCTTCTATCTAGATTCCATATATAGTATAGTCAACAACGACAGCGCCAAAGTTAATTATTCATTTTAACATTTCGAATGGCAGAAGGTGATGTGGCACTTGACGACACTGTCCACCAACTTCTTAATATTGATGAAGAAGTACAAAATCGTAGCAAGCATCATTCATGGTCGATTTACATGGTTCCTAGCGTCATTCGAGATCTCAGTCCACGTTATTACACCCCCCAGGTGGTCTCGATTGGACCTCTTCACCACGAAGATAAACATTTAATAGGATTCGAAGTGCACAAAGCTACTTATATGCATAATCTATTCCATAATGTGTTGCATCCATTGGATTCCACGCCAGAGCAAATAATGAAAGCATGTGTGACGAGGGTAAGTGGTTCAATAGACCAAATCAAGGCACGCTATATTGGGATGAAACCATACCCTGATTCTAAACTTGTTAAAATGATGGTAACGGATGCTTGTTTCATACTGGCTTTCATATACAATCATAACATAGGTTATTCTCCATTAGGAGAAAACGGGATGCTTTGCTGGCATATACTCATTGACATGTTTCTAATAGAAAACCAAATTCCATTTTTTGTTCTTCAAGATATATTTGAGCGTACTTTTCTAAAGCTTCATCCCGCACTGTCTCTTGCTGATTTTATCTTCCGTATTCAAAAATGGTGCAACATATATGAAGGAGATTTAGTAACAGGCAATTCTCGTATTTCTTCAACCCATGATCATATCCTTGGCTTTCTCCACAAATCTTACCAGAATCCAGATCGCGAACCATCAAGATGTCTTAAAAGGTTAAAAGGCCACTCTGTTGTGGAATTGGACAGGTCGGGAGTCAGGTTTGGTAAGAAACTTGATGCAAAGTGGCCAATGGCCATGGAACTGGAATTTTCAAGGTTCCTATGCTTCCCTTTGTCATGGAGCAAGCCGACTCTTAAAATGCCAGTATTGACTCTTTATGATGGCACAGAGTCGATTATAAGGAACCTCATTATATATGAGCAATCCGCTCTAGTTCAGACTTGTGTCACATCATATATGAAAGTGATGGATATGCTAATAGATATTCCTGAAGATGTTGCCATGTTAACAAAATCACAAGTCCTTTCACACGGACTAGGTTCCGATGCGAAAGCAGCAAATCTAATGAACAACATGTTGAAAGAGATTCCTATTACGGATTTTTATTACGCGGATGAATGGGAGCAAATAGATAAGTACTACAATGCTTATTGGCCCAACCATATTGCACAGTTGAATAGTAAGTATTTCAGTAATCCATGGAGTATCATTGCTCTAATTGCTGGATTCGTCCTGTTTGTTCTTACTGTGGTTCAAACTGTCTATGGTGTTAAGGCTGCATGGCCATGATCCCATAGTTGTTTCGAGCATATGGAACCAATCAACTGATTATTGATGTGCTTATTCTTATTCTTCAACTTTACTCATGTATTATCTTTTAATTTTTTTTTATCCATGTTCTACAATTATAATTTCATTGTAAGCTTAACGTTGTTTTCGTCATTATAAATTTATAATGTTCCTTCTTAGGCACCAAACTGTGTTTTAATTACATGTGTAGTTTTCATTACGTTTTCAAGCTAGATCTCTCCCATTGACAAAAGTCCAATGGTATTACTCTCTCCGTTCAAAAATAATACTCCCGCTAAAAATCACAGCGTAAAAAAACATAATTATTACGGAGTATTATTATTATTATTATTATTATTATTATTATTATTATTATTATTATTATTATTATTATTATTATTATTATTATTATTATTATTTACCAGAATGACAGTTTTACCCTTAACTAATTAATTAATGTTTTCTTTAAAATTTATCATAATAATTTCAAGCAAAAGTAATATGGTAAACTCGGTGAAACGTACATATTTATTTTTAGCAGGGTTCTAAAAGGCGCGTCATGGCGGCGATAAGGCGTCGCTAAGACACGAAGCGTGACCTCCAGGTTACTCAATAGACCAAGGCGTCGGCTTTAGGCGTGGCGTGAAGGCACGATAAGGCGCAACACGTGGCGCCTAGTTTTAATTTAACTTCGATGAAAATGTTTTTTTTTTTAAAGAAATGAACAATATTACATACAATGATGGTTTATTGACTTAATCACTTATGTATAACACGTTTCATAAACTCAATGTATATAAATAATATGATATATGTGTAATACATAAATCTTTAAATATTTTCATATTTTGTATCGCTTTAAGTTACGTCTTAAAAACGATGGATTCCCCATAGCTTATAAGACGTGAGATTTGGCCATGCCGCCACGTCACGTCTCACGCTATTAATAACCTTGATTTTTAGCAATAAAAAATTAAATTAGTACATCTCAAAAAATAAAAAAATAATAAAATAATAAATAATAAAAAAAATGAAATGAAATAAAATGAACTATTAATTTTGGTACACATTATGATATCAATAATTTGAGAAGCCACCTGATGGCGAGGTCGAAGATTACATCCACACAAAACTTCTTAGTTGTTTACCTGTTAAGGGTGATAAGGAAAGGTGGTTACCCAAAGAGAATCAAAATTACAAAAATAAAGACAAAAAGCATAAACAAAACATTACTGTATATTCCTTTTTGCTAAATAGTCATTTAAAATGAGCAAATTCTTTCTTTACCCCAAAGGTACACATGTGTGTACCCCATATGCCTCAAAAAAATCCAACTTCCCCAAATACCCCATGGGCGACTCTCTCCCAAAAAAATTTGGGCAACTCTCTCAGAATTGTGACATGTGTCCCTTCGGTTGTCCGCACATAGTACTAGTTACCCCATTATTTATATAAAACCAAATTACCAAAATACCCCGTTATTTATATAAAACCTCTCTCTCTCTCTCTCTCACCACACATTCACCTCATCTTCATCTCTTTCACTCACAGGCACCACCTTCCACTGCCGTCACCACTACCACCAGCAGATCGACACCATGAACACCCCGTTGCTCGATTCGACACCATCACCATCACCACCTCGTTGCTCGACCTAACAGATCCGACACCATCACCATCATCCCGTCGACACATAACCACCCCGTCACCAATAACACATCGAGAAATATCACGATCTAATCCAAAGATCCTACACAACACAAGATTCAAAACTTAAAAAGCTCGCAGTTTTTGTTTGTTTACTTTCGTGTGTGAGAGTAGATCGCGTGTGTGTGAAGATGTGGTGTTTTTGAAGAAGTACAAAAAAAAAAAAAAAAAAATATAAAAGAAAAAAAAATAAAAAGTTTTTAAGATCTGGGTTATCAAACCACCAAAAAGTAGATCGAGAGCTTTCTCCTTTGTACTAATGAAAACTAGAAACGGTACCCGCGCAATACAGCGGCGGATACCTGTGACTATATTTTGCGTTATTCGGTTTACATTAAGTTGTCTTTATTATACATATATACATGCATTTTGGGATATTCTATAATTAGAATATAGTCTTAAAATTTAGTATTTTTACTTGCTTATTATGAAAGATTTAAATAAATTAGTTTAGGAAGCAAGTTGGTTAGGAAAGTTTGTTAGCGAAACGGTTGGTTGTTATACAATAAGTTATTTGGTCTTAATCCCAATTTCTCTATATTCTCTACTTATATAGCATTGATAGACAATCTAATGAGCTGTTAATCCAAATAAACGTCAAAATATTAACACACGATGCTCTGCTACCGTCTATACGTTTTTTTTTATTTTATTATAGTGAACCTCCTCCTC
>LBNU01031347.1:12435-66694 GCA_014162995.1 Artemisia annua | reverse complement strand
AAAAATAATAAAAGGTCGGCCGGAATAAATAGGTATCGCCGGAATATATGGGTGGTGGTGGTAGTCGGAGTTGTTGGTGGTGGCCGGAGTAAGTGGTAGTGGTTGGAGTGGGTACAATAATCAAAATGTACAAGTTTTAAAGCTCTAAGTACAAAAGAAAGTGTAAGGTTATATATGTAATTATCCTATATACTAAAAGGGAGTTGGTTGGGCCGTTTGAGGTGCTGTCATTACAGGGGTATTACGGCCCATCATGTGGTTTAAAATTCATTTGTACAAAACGTTACTGTGTAATGTACTTAGGTAGTACATATGTTTCAAAATGCTATTGGTACACATTTGCAATACACTGTAGCTCCGTTCCGTTATTCTACTGTTTGGACCACTATTCATTACAAAATTTCCCGTTATTTGTACTGTTGACCCCCGTTATAGGGGTGTAATAGTCTCCTCTTGCAGCTTTTCCTTCTTTTTTTCTTTTTTCTTCTCTTTTTATTATGCAAGATAATCCTACCCATTGGCTAGAAACTTCCAAGCATATCCCATCCATTCCTGCAACCAAACTTTGCTGAATCAAGAAGAAAGAAAACAACAACAAAAAAAAAGAGAATCTTTGCCATCTTTGTCTCACATAGAGGTATATATATGTCGTTTACTTTGCTATTTTGTTTCTTTATATACCTCATTTGGTAACCTCTTTTCCCTCCTTTTTTTCCACTGTTGTTTTGTTTTTCTTTAATTTAAGGGTTTCTTCCATCCAGGTACTAACTTGGAGGTATATTTGCTGCTTAAAATTAGAGTACACCAGGTAAAAAAAAGATGTAGGCAGACATGTTTCTATGTTTTCATTTAAAGGTTTTTTTAAGCCATTATGTATTTACTAACTGTTGCCATCCTTCATATATACAAAAAACTACCTGCCATGCATATTTGTATCTACATATATCTTTTAACTATGTTGCTATATACACTATGTGTTTCATATCTATGTTATAGTTCCTATAATTTTCTGGATATAAGAATACCTATGCCTAGAAGATTGGTATCATCAGATTTTATAGACCCTTGCAATAATAATATGTTAAGCTCCACTGGTAGTAACGGATTTAAAGAACACGTGCTAAACTATCATGAGAGTACCCTAGGAATAAACAATATCAAAACCCCAGCACATTTTCATATAAACAATAACGAAAACCGTACCTGGTCCACGGACGATGTAACCCATATAAATTATCCGAAATGGAGTGCCCACACTGCAAACTTACAGCAGCAGCAACTGCCTCCGTTCATCATACCTGAGAACCAGATGGTTATGCCGTACTCTGAATCGGCTATAACCTGTGCACCATCCATGCTGAAATCCAACGTAAGAGAATTTGAGTTTCCTACAATATCAAATAATCGGCATAAGAAAAGTAGAGGTATTTTTTTTTCCTATTTCTTTTCTGTTTTTCTTTTTTTATCTTATGTTAATGTATGTTGTTAATAAACTTTTTTTTTACTTATGCAGTTGCAACAAACATGCCTTATGTGAATTCTTCTGCTGGAGGAACAGCTCCTTTTCACATGATCCACGATGCATCACACTCTGCATGCACCAGCAGCCACCAAGATCCTCGAGGCATATATTGCACACAAAAACGCAAATGTCAGAAACCTCAAACAACATATCTAATGTTGACAAAAAATGCAAAGGTGACACATTTTACTTCTGAAACTCCATACATTAAGAAAAGGTCACCACATTTTTGTTAATGCATTAGGTGTTATATACAGGTGTTCAAGTCAATATAAATTCAACCACAACAGTGAAAAACGACACAATTCTACACTTGAACAACCTTCATCAAAACCCTTTTGGACCAACGCTTTTACAGCAGAAACAAGGTATGCACATTTATTACTTTTTATCAGCAAAAAAAACCCTAGCATTCATTGAATGCAAAGTATTTATTACCTCTTACTGTTTCATATGGTCAAGGACAAAAGAAAAAAAGGAAACCTAACATTAAATGTATGCTATTTATTTTGTAATAACTAACTATCTAATATTATATTAAATTAATTTATTCTTAACAGATCTGGTACACAACAAAGGCAAAAACGTGGTACTTCAGCCACCCACCATACGTGACGCAAGTGACTATTTTTCGTCACCTACATATGTACAGCAATGTCAACCTCTCACAAACACTTCCATACGAGAGAACTATATAGAAACAGTTAGGCCAAGCACAGACAATTCCACATCTGCCCAGCAGAATTTTATAACCAGTCGTCAAAGTAAATGGAGGTATCGACATACTCAACAGCCACACGTAAATTTCGTTGAACAGACCACGCACGCTACCTCATCTAGATCATCCAACAAAGGTAACTGAGACTAGATGTTTAAATAGTATTTTACATTAGTAGAGTGACCAAAAAACATTTACACACTCACCTTTTATTGCAGATGTATCTCAGTTATACATTGACATTGGAGACTGTGATTATATGTGCCACCATTGCAACGCAATTTTTTGGTATGGTGAGAGAACAGGAACAACTCCTCGATCACAGCCAATAAAATATAGTAAATGCTGCGCAGGTGGGCAAGTGCGCCTTGAAAAAGAAATGGAACCACCGATGTATTTCAAGCAGTTGTTGAAAGACAAGCATTTCTTGGATAATATTCGTGCATATAATCAGATGTTTAGTATGACATCTTTCGGTGCACAGATAGACGACTCGGTTAATGACGGAAGAGGGCCATACGTGTTCAAGATTTCTGGAGAAATACACCATTGGATAGGCACAATATTTCCAACCAACATAAATGAACCAAAATTTATTCAGCTTTATATCTACGATACGCAAAACGAAGTTGCTCACAGAATGGAACCTTTCGGTGGAAAAGATGGAAGCGGTTTAAAACCAGAAATATTCCAAAATTTGATACAAATTTTGGATGAGCACAATGAATTGGTTCGAGTATTTAGGACAGCAAGAGAAAGATGCAATCAACCCAATGTCACTGAATTCAAGATTCAGTTATACAATGTGGTTGGAGGACGACAGTATCAGCTTCCTACTTCTGGTACTCTTGGAGCGATTGTTATTGAGCCAGACACGAATACTCAAACAGATTACGACGTTATTATAGAGTATAAGGACAAACGTCCTCAAAGAATCAGCAAATTACACAGCTCTTATATGTCTCTCCAGTTTCCTCTTCTGTTTGTGTATGGCCAACCCGGCTACAACACAAAAATGACACTGGAAGAAGGTACTAAAAAATAGAAAGCGAAATAAACTTTCTATGAACATGTACTACAAGTACCAGCTCCATGAAAGATATAACCAATACGATCTCCTGTTCAAAGCTGGTAGACTGTTCCAACAGTACGTTGTTACTGTCTATTGTGCTCTTGAACAAGACCGACTTGATTTTCACAGATCAAACCAGAAGAAATTGAGGAGTGAATGTCTTTCAGGGATTTGTGACGCAATTTCAAAAGGAGACCATTTCGGCAGGGAGATTGGCCAAAAAATAATACTCCCTTCGAGTTTTACGGGCGGGCCAAGGTACATGTACAGTCATTACCTTGACGCATTGGCAATTTGTAGAGTTCTTGGAAACCCACAGTATTTCATTACATTCACATGTAATGTTAACTGGCCCGAAATCAAACGACACATGAGAAAGTACCCACACATTCCGCCCTCAGACAGGCCTGATGTGATATGCCGTGTTTTCCACGAAAAACTACGTGATTTCTTAAAAGTCTTAAAAGAAGGCCACATCTTTGGTAGGTGCACTGGAGGTATGTGATACTTTTATAGTATATGTATTCTGAGGAAAAAAATTTATAGAACATAAATTATAGAAATCATCGTTACTAACCTTACTTTTCAAATTTTTTTATCTACAGTGCTTTACACTATTGATTTCCAGAAACGCGGTCTCCCACATTGTCATACACTACTCTGGATAGACGCACGAGACAAAATTAGAGACCCAGAAGAAGTTGACAATTTTATTTCAGCCGAATTACCAGACAAAGCCTCTGACCCCGAAGCATACACGGTGGTTGCAGATATAATGATGCATGGCCCATGTGGAAATGCTAAACCTAAAGCACCGTGTATGCAGGAAGGTGTATGCACAAAGAATTTCGCAAAAAAATGTGTGAGAGCACTTATTTTGACAAGGACGGCCACATACACTATCGCAGACGTAGGGGATCAGCTTATGTTCAAGTAGGCGAGACGAAACTAGATAACAGCTACGTTGTGCCATACAATCGTTTGCTCTGTCTTATGTTTCATGCTCATATTAACGTCGAATACTGTGGCTGGAGTATGCTTATTAAATACCTTTTCAAGTATATTTCGAAGGGCACTGATAGAATTGCGGCACGAATTACCAAACCTATTGGCGACCCAGGCTCTTCATCAGCTGCTCCGAAGATACAAACCGATGAAATTAAAAACTTCATTGACGGTCGTTTCATGTGCCCGTATGAAGCATGCTGGAGGATACTCGACTTTCTTATTCATCATAGAGAACCACCAGTGCAGATACTATCGGTTCACTTAGAAGATATGCAGCAGATAACTTTTGGTGAACAAGAATCTTTGACACGCATTCTGACAGATGACGGAAGAAGACTAACCACACTAACAGAGTGGTTTGCACATAATGCACGCTTTACAGACGGTCGACACCTTACATATTTGGACTTTCCATCTGAATATGTTTGGTACGAAGATAAAAATACATGGAGACGTAGACAATTAAAAAGCAGACATTCAATCGGTAGATTAGTATATGTGCATCCAGCAGCAGGATAATTGTTCTATTTCCGTATGTTGCTGACACATCAGAAAGGTTGCAAGTCATTCGTGGAAGTTCGCACTGTCAATGACCATGTCTTTCCGACATATCGTGCAGCATGCCAGGCAATGGGTCTTCTTGATGATGACAAAGAATGGGATATAGCATTAGAAGAAGCATCAATGACAGCAACAGCAGGACAATTACGTATGCTGTTCTCTCATATTTTACTATATTGTGAAGTCTCAGACCCTTTAAAACTCTGGGAGAGACACTGGCGTTTAATGGCAGATGATATTCCAAGAAAAGCTTCAGAAACAAGCCATGTTAGAAATCTCCATGTAAACGATCCAGAACTAAAAGGTTATATCATGTATGAGATAGAGATGATACTGAACAACTGTTCAAGATCACTCAAAGATTTTGGATTCTCATTACCTCCAGAAGATTTGATACATGATCTGTGCAACAGATTATTGATGGAAGAAAGGAACTACAATCGGGAAGAGTTGAAAGAAGAAGCTGCAAAATCAGTTCTCAGGTTGAATGTTGAACAAAGAAAAATTTACGATCTCATAATCAATGCATGTATCAACAACCAACAAGAACTGATATTCGTGTATGGACATGGCGGCACAGGAAAGACTTTTTTGTGGAAAAAAATTATCAACAAATTACGTTCAGAAGGGAGGATTTTCTTGGCCGTTGCGTCTTCAGGTGTCGCATCCCTACTATTACCATCTAGTCGTACACACATTCTCGATTTAAAATACCTCTTGACCTAACCGACGAGTCGATGTGCAGCATAAAGAAGAGTACACAGATGGCAGATTTGCTTATTAAGGCTGACTTAATAGTGTGGGACGAAGCACCGATGAATGATCGCCGGTGTTTTGAAACACTCGATAGAACGCTCAGAGATATTCTTGAAAACCCCCATCAACCATTCGGTGGTAAACCAGTCATGTTGGGTGGTGATTTTAGACAAACACTTCCCGTTATAAAAAAAGGAACAAAGGCGCAGATAATAGGATCATCAATCACCAAATCATATTTGTGGAAGAGTTTCAAAGTCTACAAGCTAAAAGAAAACATGAGGCTACTACAAACAGATCTTACTGACGAACAACGAAAAGCAACACATGAATTCTCTTTTTGGTTACTTAACATAGGTGACGGCAAGATTGGGGAACCTGATAAGGAAAATCCTCATGAGGCGTCTTGGATTAAAATTCCCCCCCAGTATCAAATACCAGATGACGACAATGGTTTGCAAACACTAATCAATTTCATATACGATACGCACACACTACAGTACCCAATAGCAGAGAGTTTGCAGCAAAAAGCCATTGTATGTCCAAAGAATGAAACAGCTGACATGATTAACGAAAATATACTATCAGAAGTGGAAGGGCAAAGTGTGACGTACATAAGTACAGACGAAGCAATTCCAGTAGGAAGAGATGGTGCAGCAACCGAAATGTTGTATCCGCCAGAATATCTTAACACTTTCAAGTTCCCGGGTCTACCATCGAGTTCGCTACAGTTAAAAATTGGAAGCCCTATCATGTTACTTAGGAACATTAACTCAGCTGGTGGTCTTTGTAACGGAACGAGAATGATTGTTAAAAACCTTATGTCAAAACTAATCGAAGCAGAGATTATCACCGGGAAAAAAAATGATAAAAAGTTTACATTCCCATAATCCCTCTAACCCACAAAGACCCAAATTACCCTTTCATTTTCAAACGGAAACAGTTTCCAGTCAAGCTTTGCTATGCCATGACGATAAATAAAAGCCAAGGCCAATCTCTTACCAAAATTGGTGCCTATCTACCTCAACCAGTTTTCGGCCATGGTCAACTATATGTTGCACTCTCACGTGCAACATCACCGTATGGTTTAAAGATTCTTTTAAAATCAGACGGTGACCGACCAGCAGATACAACCAAAAACATAGTTTACATAGACTTCCTAACCCAGATTTCAAATGCACAGGTTAACATCATTAGAATGTATAGGACAAAACATAGGCAACTTATATGTATATGCTATTAACAATAAAATAACTTTTTCTTTCTTTATTATTTTTTTTTTTTTTTTACATTTTGCATGCATTCTTTCTTAGGTCCTTTCACATGATACAGATGATACATACTAATTATATTGTTGTAATACTATGAAATAAACTAACAAAATAATTTTTTTCCTGCTCTTATGTATAGGATGGCTGAGTCCAGCATGACTGCCATACAACCAACTGACAAAAAAAAAGTGGTTGAAATTGAAGCTAACATCAAGGACCTACGACCACGAGACAGGAATAGAGTTCTTGAAGCAAAAGTGTACAGAGCATGGTTTGCTCGAGACCCACCAGACACAAATGAAAAAGGTTGCCGTGCAATTTTACTTGACAGAGAGGTATGCAAACAATAACTTGCCTATTTAAACAGATACACACATTGTTACAGAACCATAAAACAATACTTTGCTATTAGCAGGGAAATGCAATACAAGGAAACACAGAAGCTTCTGAAACAAACTATTTTAAAAAGATTCTCATACCTGGAAAAGCATACCGAATATCTTGCTTCATGTGTGCTCCAACGGACAATTGGCAGCAAACACTAGAAAACCAAACATCATTGGGATTCACTAAGCTTACTAAATTTGATGCTATACCGGCAGATGGGTTCCCAGATCATTACTTCAACTTTGTTTCTTACAACCGTTTGCCAACCAGAGTTGTTGACCCCAATGACAAAACCCGCAAAGAATATCCAGTCCTCACCGGTAATATTAGCTACTGTACTATTCCTTTGTTCTATGCAAACCTGAAAAAAACATAACATACTTTATCTATTTTCACAGATTGCATAGGGTGCTACATCAGTTCAGGTCCAGCAGATACAATTGGTAACCCAAACAAAGACCAGATGGTCATGCGCAGAGTAGAAATTCAGAATCTAAAGTAAGTATTCTGTTAACACTTATTGAGTAACCACAATAGGCACGCTAGGTATGGCGAAATTAATTTGTTAAAATGTCCTTTTTTTCAAAACAGTCGCATTTCAATTGAATTGACCCTGTGGGATGATCTTGCGGAGGCATTCAAAACAGATGAGATAGATGCACTCGAAAGACCAATACTCATTGCAGTAAGTTCATGTCGAGTTACAAGATTCCGCAACAACTTACAGTTGTCGTCAACACCAGCAAGCTACTACTATATAAATCCGAGAATTCCACAACTTGAAGAATACCGGGCACAGTAAACACACAGTCCTAAATTTGTCTAACAGATCTTTTTTCCTAATATTATAGCTCATAGATTCATACATATGTAACAGGTACAGGGAAGTGTTCAACCTAAAACCACCTTTGGAGATTGTGAGGCAGCCATACAAAGACAGGGAAAAAGAAAAATTTAGAAACAGGTTTCCTTTAGCCTTATTATTAGGCGAGACTCCAAAAACTCATGAAGTAAGTTTAAACATTTTCTATCTCATAATGCTGTTTCTTTATTATTATTATTATTATTTTAATATTATCACATTATCTTTTTTACAAACATTTAACAGGGTGTTCGATTTACGTGTGAGGGCACTATAACAAACATCCATACATCAAAAGACTGGTACTATCCATCGTGTACAACTTGCACTCTTAAAGCTGAGTATGATGATGGCATCTACGACTGCAAGATCCATAGAGCACTGGCATATCCAGCCCACAGGTAATTCTTTGTTCTTTCCTACTTTTAGACGCCCTGACCCTCATAAGATAACGAAACCATACATGCAGATACAATTTTAAAGCAAGCCTAACAGATGGCACATCAACAGCAACCATAACGTTTTTCACACCTAAAGCAAATGATATTGTTGGCATAGACTGTCCTTCGTTACTCGCTTCCCTTAACGATCCTGATCCACGTAATATTCCAGAAAAAATACAGGCAATTGTTGGGAAAAAGCACATTTTCCAATTCATTTTTAACACATCCTCAAAACAACCTACACCAGAGTTTATTTTTACTGGACTACTGGATCAACCCCAGACACCAAAACAAGTTACAGACAAAGCGTCAGGTAAAACAACATTTCCATTCTAACTACCAATTAAACATAAACAATAACCCGCCCCTACTTATAATATTTATTACCATTTTTATTTATGCTAGGTTCCGGAACATCAGAGAAGCAACATGACAAGATGAGTCAAGACATACCTCAGTCACAAGAATTAGCTGCTGCAATTGAGTACCCTTTGACGCAACAAGCAACCATGATGATAGAAACACCACCACCCACTGTAACCCAAGGTGAAAAAGAATCAGTAACTACACAGCAATCAGAACGACTAAGCAACTTATGATTTACGAAAAATAGTAACAGCTTCGTCTTATACCAGGTTTAGCAACACTGCAAGCACCATGCGAAGATATCAACAAAGATATACCCATCCACCAGCCTCCAGTTGCTGCAACTGAATTTGCTTTTACTTCACCACGGGCCATCAAGACAGAACCACTATCAACGACTGAAACACAAGGTCAAAATGAGTTAGTACATATGAAGAAATTATACTTACATACTTAACATTATGTTATATGCCATATCGCCTATATCTAATTATCTTTGAAAATAACAGGTGAGAAGGCTATGGAATCACCACAACATAATCCAGCAGACCAGCCAAATGACCCAGGTAACACATTTTTAATTCTAAAACACTAATGCCAAACACAGTTTCGACAACACATACTCTTACCACAGTCAACGCAGTATTTCAACATTTTATTCTTTATATTCTACAGCTAATAAACCCCCACAAGAAGAGGACTATTTAGCAGATGCACCGTCTAAATCATCGATGGCAAACACTGGCAGACCCACAACTTCTAAACGCGCACTCTTCCAAGGGAAAACAGCAGGTGCAAAAAAGAACAAAAAAGAATGAAAATGTCAATCCAGTGATACCAAACGCAGCCTACTCATGGTTTTCCTAATGTAATGCTCTTAAGCATTCACATAGACAACTACCGTTGTAAATATCTATCTACAATAAACCAATGTCACTGTGGGGCTATGACTCCTATAAAAGCTTTTGTAACATGGTTGCACTTTGCTAATGTGCAAACCATAACTATGCACCTCCTACCTACTAATCATGTTAAATAATCTTTTGTGATATGGTTATCATATATTACATTTTCAACTGGATAACACATCGTGTAACCCATATTTGCGAAAAAAATCATTAAGAATAAAATAGTGTAACGTTTTTTTCATTATCCCTTCTTAAATATGAAATGAGTAATAATTGTTAATTATTGTGAACGCAAATAAAAAACCAGCACAACAAACATTATCCAACAAACATACAAACTGACAAGTTTTATTCATTAAGTTAATATCTTACAACAATGACACCAAGGATTAAGAGTAACATCTTAATCAACACAACAACATTACAACACAAAAGAAAATACACTTCCTACATAAGATTCTACAACAGACACGGCAACATTGACATTGACGACAGATAAACCTAATCATGGACTTCCATGACCATCACATGCCTACGCTTCTCAGCGCGTGCTTCACGCAACGCATCAAGCAAACGAAGCAATGCCTGTAAGATCACACCATTCCTCGCCTGAGCTTCAACCAAACACTCCGTCCCATCCGCAGCTGCCGGATCCGAAAGGCTCAAAATCTCACCCTCTGCAAGCATATCACCAAATTTTGCAATTTTCTCATGCAGCCCATCAGCCCACTCAACAACCTTCCTAATAAACCCCTCATTTAAAGTTTCCTCTTGCCCAAACAAAAATTTGAAACAATCTTTGATTTCGTCAGACCCGCAGATAGCTTTTAACTCATCAAAGTTAGGTGTAGAAACCATCTTCTATTTTCACAAAGTTTTATACACACACAATGAAATACAGATGGAGATAACCCAGCTAGACACTACTTATATACCCAAAACATTGTACCTAACCCAGTTAACCAAACTCAACTACAACCATATCTATTTACAACATATTCCTATGTATAACAGTAGACTACATGACACACAAACCAAAAAACATGCACCACCACACAAACCAAACTTTTCCATGTATTTTTCCAATACATACTGTTTTAGAGAATCTCATATCCCTAACCACAACTTTTAACAATATGTCAGCCAAAAAAATTCCCTTCTTGCCAAAACCAAACAGATACACATGGTCAAAAAAATTTTAACAAATGAATTGACAAAAAGACAGCATTTCACTCTTAACACATATATGCACTCCCTAAACATGATTCTTTTCACCTTTCCCTAATTTTACAAACAAATGAAAACCTTTTTTTACACACTAACACACCTAAAACCAAACACACCCTCCTATTCACTGCCTACATTTTACCACTTCATACAGCTTAATAATAAACAAAAATATTAAATAAAAAAAAATCAAATAGAACAAAAAACAACAAAAAACATCAAAGGCAATCCAAATATAGATATAAACATATCAGTTTTTTTAACCATACAAAAAAACACAAGCAATTCAGATACATCATAAGTTCAACTTTTATTGATATTAACATACACCCTGACCGTATTGTAACTACGGCAGNCAAACCAAACTTTTCCATGTATTTTTCCAATACATACTGTTTTAGAGAATCTCATATCCCTAACCACAACTTTTAACAATATGTCAGCCAAAAAAATTCCCTTCTTGCCAAAACCAAACAGATACACATGGTCAAAAAATTTTAACAAATGAATTGACAAAAAGATAGTATTTCACTCTTAACACATATATGCACTCCCTAAACATGATTCTTTTCACCTTTCCCTGATTTTACAAACAAATGAAAACCTTTTTTTACACACTAACACACCTAAAACCAAACACACCTTCCTATTCACTGCCTGCATTTTACCACTTCATACACCTTAATAATAAACAAAAATATTAAATAAAAAAAATCAAATAGAACAAAAAACAACAAAAAACATCAAAGGCAATCCAACTATAGATATAAACATATCAGTTTTTTTAACCATACAAAAAAACACAAGCAATTCAGATACATCATAACTTCAAGTTTTATTGATATTAACATACACCCTGATCGTATTGTAACTACGGCAGAGGTTTCATAGACCCTGACTACATTTTCATGAACTTCCTAAACATAGCTACCATACAAAGTTGAGATTTTTAAAACAGGGTCATACAAAAGCATACGAAACTTAAAAAGATTGAGACATAACAACACAAAAGCAATAAAAACACACAACCTTACTTAAGCTTCCTGAGTTTGTTCACCATTCGACCTTTCTCACCAGCACGTAAAACAGCACCATGGCTCATCTGAATCAGCCTACTTATCTCTGCAAAATCTTCTTGCTCCGCAGCCCTGAGAACAGCCAAACACTCATCCAAAACATAGTCACTTTCGAGCTTCATCAATTCCAAAATTATCCCATGCCTGTACTCCCTCCTAGCTTCCACCTCTTCAAGCATTTAGTTGTAAATTTTCTCAGCATCCTCATATACCCTCTTTTCTCTCTCGAAAATAGTGCACAGGACCTTCTCAACTCGACGATCCCCAATTTGATGCGCAATCTTAAGACACTTTGAAAACTTACGAGGCATCTCTACCAAATGAACTTGGAATCACAGCTAACAATTTCGATGATTGAAGACAAATGGAGCCCTAATTTTAGAATTCCCTTTTCCCAAATTTTTTTTGCCCTAGATATCGTTTCCAATCGATATGTAAAAAACCCCTACACCCTTACTATTTATCATAAGCCCAGCTGTATAAACTTTTATAAAAGAGTGGCCCAAAAATAAAAAAACAATATGGCCTTGCTCTTTTAGTGGCCCAAACATATAATACATATTACTTATAAACAACTATAAAAAACAACTAATTCAAATATTAAACACACTTATCAAAAAAAAATAATAAATAAATAACACATAATACTAGCAAAAAACACCCGCAGCATCGCGCGGGCTTCCCCACTCGTTTTGTATAAATAGATCTCTATCATGATCATTGATAGTGATCTGATTTGATAGAACAAAAGCAATGCACTTTGATTATTCGGAAAAAAAGGGTAATGTTATATATAAATTTATTTTCTTATATTTTATGTCTACTTATAACCTTATACAACTTATAATTTCTCATAAACGTCATTTAAATTGACGAAAGTATGATAATAAATCAATTATAAAAAAAATTGTAACTAATGATATTATAAAATAAAAAATTATTAACAGATTGAAACTTTGAAAATAGTATAATGTATATTAAAAATATAATTAGTTTATAAAATAAACTTTAAGTTGTCTATATCATAAAAGCATTTTTTTTTAAGTAAAAGTTATCGGGCATTTGTTAGTAGCTGGTTTCATGACCAAACAACTTTTGTCTCAATTGTACCCCTTATTATTTGTCATTTGAGAAGCTCTTCAATCAAATAGTTGTTGGTTTAATCCTTCTTAGGATATGTGAGCTAGTTGTGCTGTATAATTTATGAGATAGTTAGTTGTTGTTCTAAAAAAAATAGTTAGTTTCATCTCTACTTTTTCTTTTGAGGGCCTTTTTTAAAAGATAGTTAGAAGATAGTTTCATGCAAAAAAAGTAGCTAGCTTCATCTCTACTTTTTAAAGATAAGACATATCGAAACAAGGCCATTTCTGTCCACCACCCTTCTCACGGAGTTCGGAGTTGTACGTGGACGCCACCGCTCATACAGCTCAGCGTATCGAGGTAATTTAGTGTGGGGTCTACGATTATAATATTCCAGAATATTTATCAACCACAATACAATTCGGCGTATCATTGTATATGGATACGTCGTATTGGAGTCTTCTCGTCATGGATGTCTTGTGAAGTTAGGACTTGGATACGCCTTATTTGCTGATGTGAATACAGCGTGTTAGTGTAAACATTACGATATTTAATGTATACAGTGTCTTTATATTTTAATGATGACAAACATCCAACTTGTAATACATAACGTAAGGTGCACAAGTTACTCGTTTACACAAATCATCAATACATGGATGCATCTACATCTCTCGACGTTTCAAGTCAGAATAACTTAAGGTATGTACAAACAATGTATCAAACTTGTTAAGTGATCATAGAATTCTTTTTGTCCTAAAAACTCACAATTTTATAAATGTGATAAAACCTTTTAACAAAAATAAATTATACAAATTATTTTTGTAATTATATTGAAATGTTTTAATAAGAAAAATAAATTTGAAATTTGAACACCCAATAGCCATCTTTCCCACCCAAGTAGATGACACCTTCAAAAAAAGGAGCGTCTGTTGGAGACGGTCTCTTAAATAGGTAACGGTCATATGTGTGTGTATATATATATATATATATATATATATATATATATATATATATATATATATATATATATATATATATACACGAAGTTACCTATTGATCACATTAACTTGTTTGAATCGTGTTTAATGTGATTCTTTCTTTCCATCCTCAAGTGCAAAGAGAAGAACTTTCTTCATCATCTAGATACGAAGTTTCGTAGTCTAGTTAGTCCACGTGTAACATTTGTTACATATAGATTGAGTCCATATCTTTCAATCATGTGTAATAGGTAGATCTGGATGATGTGTAAGTCCTTGAAGTACCGTGTGTATATCCGGACGATGTGTAAGTCCGTGAGGTGTTGTATTTAGATCGGGTATATCGTGTTGATCGTGTTGATTGGGTAGATTGGGTAGATCTTATAGATTGGGTAGATCGTGTTGATCGGGTAGATCATGTTGATCGTGGAGATCGGGTAGATCGTGTTGGTCGGGTTGATCATGTTGATCGGGTAGATCGTGTTGATTGTGTAGATCGAGTAGGTGGGGTTGATCGAGTGGATCTTGGAGATCGGGTAGATCGTGTTGTGTAAATTGGTGCTAGCTAGGATTAGAACTCAACATTCTGCTTAGTGTCGTAAATTGGTGTAAGCGAAGGTGTACGATTTTCTCCACCTAAAGGGAGCTTGTTGATTATTCAAGTAACTCCCGAGTTGAGTACTCAGGCAGTGGAATAGAGCGAAGAGGTGCTTCGTGACTGAACCACTATAAATTATTGTGTTTGGTTTGCGCTTTCTTTTACCCTTTGCTTTACATTTATATTTGCCTTTATTGCTTATAAACTTGTTTGTGTCGTGCTTATGTTTATGTGATTGATTGGTTATATTGTGTGCACAATATGTGTTTCTTGGTTTGATAAATATATTTATAATTATGTTTGTGACATAATTTACAATATATAGTTGTTATAAATATCATAACCACTATTCATATTTAGCCACGCTTGATCGGAAATTTGATACAAAAGATTTTAGATTTTAAATAGAAACGTATTCACCCCCTTCCCCCTCTGCGTTTCTACATGGCGTATTGATACAAAAATGTTGTTCTTCTTGTTGACCAAAGTTTCATATACGGCGTATCGTACGGTATATGCTTCAAAGTTAGGTAATGGTCTTGAATTTGTCTAAGTCTTGGGATACGGCGTATCTGTCTAGAATGATACGGCGTATTCTTTTTCAGTTCAGTAGACTTCTTGAACTTTATCAATTTAGCTCCAAAACATGTTCTTTTCACTAACTTTCACCAATTGTTCGATAATAACTGAGATTTATAGAAATAAAAGATTAAGTATCAATTCTTATATAAAATGATACAAAACGAGCAATATAAACGTGAAAATGATTCTATAATTTAGTTATTATTTGATGTCATCAATGATATACTGTTAAGAGAAAAGAATGTGATAATATATGATTGAGAATGTATTTGGGAAAAAGGAAAGGAATGTTTGGTAAATCAAAGAAATGATTAAAAGAATGTTTAGGAAATGAGTAAGATGATTTAAAATAAATGAGGTTGTGTAGGAATGTGGGAGACATAAAATGTTTTATGTGGAAGTATGTAAATACATTTATTGTTGGTTATGTAAAAATATACAAAGAATTATTCAACCTCCAAAGAATCCAAACTCAAGTATTCAAATAACATAATCCGTGATTGAGCAACACTTGACATATTCAATAATCATCTTGATACAAATAAGGTAAGTGCTTTACATCACATGTAAAACATATCCTATATAGCAGGAAAAGATGCATTTATGTAAAGTGACCTTTGACTTTCCTTGACTAATAAGGAAGTAAACCAGTTACGCGATTAGCGAAGACGTACGCATGAATTATGGTCATATGAATACTTTCGTTTGATCTTATATTGAAAGTATGAATGTCCTAGATTTGGAAAAAGTGATTTGGCCTTGGCTAAAGGCATTTGGTAAAATAAATTGAGTTGCGTTTTGTTAAAACCAGGAGGTCTTGATTTTATATCCCTCTAAGTCTAAACTTCGTTTCAAGTGTAACTAATATCTCAAATGAAAGAACCACATTTGTCGGGTAAGAAAAAAACCGACTTTCAAAAATCAAGCCGATCCTTAACAGATAGTTGGCGCATCACCAGCGCGCCAGGTCCAGTTAAGGATCAGATTGGTTTTTGGCTAACGTTTGTGATTTTATGTGTTGCGAAAGTTTATTTCTCATTATTAAAAAATAAAAGAAACTTAGTCAATCTTCCACCAACAAACTGTTTCAGGTATCTCTAAGATACAAGAAACTAGCATATATACGAATTCATTGGTATTTCCACTAGCTTGTGACAACCTTTCATCTATTTAGTTACGTGTAACCTGAACTAAGTATGACGATACGACGGACAAGATTTACCTAGTCAGTCACTGACAGAATATGTTTGAAACATATAATTATACTGTTGTAGTGGCATGCGAGCTTGTTTATGATGGCGTATGAGCCTGACGACGTTTGAGCCTGATGGCATTTGAGCTTGATGGCATTTGAGCTTGATGGTGTTTGAGCCTGATGGTGACAGCCCATTAAAGCAACCCCCAAATTTCATGAAATTGCTCCAACCAAACGCGTCCTAAATCTAAATTTTTTATCTATTTTTGGAACTGGACAATTAATTTGGGACAAACAAAAAAGGAAACTTGGACTATAATTATGGGATGGATGGAGTATTTATTATCATAATGATTTATCAAATCATAGTTTAACATTTACTATTCATCGAGAAATTACGACAGGTTACAGTACCGGTACCAAGAAATCGGGATTTCCCCGTTTTTTTCAGGAATTTCCAGATTTGGTACCGGTCCCGTACCGAATTAATGGTCCCGAATTTTTTTTAACTTTATTTCGTAGTACCGGCACCATACCGTATATCAGGAATCAGTACAATTTCGGTACGGTACCGGTACCCGAATAACACCCCTACTTATTAATGGTATAATGGCATTAATATTTTCAAAAAATCCATCTAATCATACTGCAAAAAATCAGAACGTTGGCATTAGGGGTTGAATTTTGTTGATGCCCAGCTGTTTATCAGTTAATGCAATTATATCAACAGCTGTTTGTTTTTTGAAAACATTAGATGGCTTAAAATGAAATACAGAAGCATCACAATAAAACAGCAAAGAGATACCAACAATTTCAAGAACTAAAAAGAGCATTCGAATACATTCTTACCATCAAAATATCTGCGACTACAACGAAAATATAACATGAGTCATAAAGCGAACTAAACGCAAGAAACAACAAGTACTAAAAACCACATGGTAACATTATAAGCCAAAGGATCAATAGAGCTGCCAGGTCAATCAGAAACCATCTCCTCAGTATTCCTCTTCCTCCTCATCATCACCTTCACCCGACTCAAGACCAACCTCTTCATAATCCTTCTCAAGAGGAGCCTGCATGCACATACAAAATTATATATCATATATCATACAAAATCCATAACCAATAAAATATACCTTTCATGCACATACAAAATTATCATATTCTATGAGCTTATCAGTTTGAGCTTATAAGCTAGAAATGGATTTCAAGCTTAAATAAGCTCACAACAAGCTAACAAGCTGGAAACAAAGGAATTATCACAGGCTCAAACAATCAATCAATCAAACATCATGATTAAACATTTTGAAATCAAAGTTAAAGGTTTTGAAATAAAATGCTCCCACAGTTCATGTTCATTCGTTTAAGACCTAAATTAACATTATTAACAGGAACGAAAACTAACAGTGTAAAGGTGGTTCCAATAAGCTGAGCCTATGGGCTTTCTAAAAAGCCAAAGCTCAATCACTGGGACCCACAGGTGAGGTCAGGGGAGGGCATGGAAGATTGGTACAAAAGTTGAGTCTCAGCATGTATGTAAAATGGGACAAAGTAAATGGGGCAAGCAACCCTATTAATAAGCTCTCAACCACAAAATAAGCCCTGAGCTTTGAAGAAGAGCTTATTGGCTTTCCAATAAGCCAATAATCAGAAGGTGGGACCCACTATGGTACAAGATATGGGTAATTGAAAATGGGGCTTTGGACTGATCCCCTGGTACAGGGCAAGTCCTTGGCCTGCAGGTCTGTTTAAGCTCTCCTATAAGCTCTAAGAAAAATCTGAAAAATAAGCACTAGGTGAATTTCTAAAGATTAGCTGGTGGAGTACAACATGTAAAAATTTCAAGACCTAAATCCTTACACAAAAATCCTAAAATTCTTCCAACTTTAGAGAAAATCTGAGAACTATGAAATTTGACTTTTTATAAACTTGAGCTCAGTTGACTTTTTTGAGATTCTAGCAACTTTAGAGAAAATCTGAGAACTATGAAATCTGATTAACCCCTGATTACTCCCTAGTAGCACCAATTTTTTTACAACCATGAAAACTAGCAACATTCATATACAAAATGAATGGGTTCAAAACAAAAAATATACTCACAATGAGTAGTAGGTGAACTTATATCATTCTTGTCTGAGACTAATCAGCTTTTTAAGTTTTTAAGTTTTTAAGTTTTAAGCAAATAGATAGTAGTACAATCTGAGGGGCTTAAAGAGCAAACAAACTTACATCATTAATCCGCATAAAAATCCAGATTCATGTTGCTTATATAGGCTACTTGCGCTTCATGGTTCATTCTCAAAAACATTTCACCGGGAATTCTATTACGCCTATCATTGAGGAAGCGGCCAAACAACGTGATTCTTTCCTGAGAGACATAAGCTGAATGCTGATTGTATATATGTAACAGAGCATCGGCTGCACGCTCCGTAAAAGAATCCGTTAAGAGTCGACTGCACGTTCAGAACTTGCAGCGCCCCGACCGGTTGATTGCCGGCTTGTGCCCCAACTGTTTGATTGCCGGCTTGTGCCAGCTGACGTGGTGTTGTAAAATGCGGGGATTTTAATCGGGCCAACACCCATATCAAAACATCTTCGAAGGAGCCCGCCATATACATCACTTGTCATCTGTTCATGGGTAAATATACCCGTCTGCAAATCACAAAAGAGAAACTCGTCCTAAATAGTTTTTAACTGGTCGTGAACGTTCAGAGGCGAGTCGATGGATCAGCTGATCTAAAACGGAACAGAAGGTTGGCCGTATGGTGAGGACAAATAGAGAAAAATACTAATATATTTACTCATTTCATTTTTCTTTGTGTTGCCAATCTTAAATAGTTTTTAACTGGTCGTGAACAAGCCTTGTTTATCGGATAGAAATGTTGTAAGTTGTTGGTCGTGAACAAGCCATTTTAGGACATCATTTGCTAACAGGCCTGGTCTACCTACTGGAATGGACTACTAATGAATATTTGAGGATTACTAATGAGGGTGCGTTTGGTTTCCTCCTAAGGGAATCAAACTATGACTATGAAAGTGATTGTTTGTGTTTGTTTAGAATGCCTGGGCCCACAACTATGACTATGAAAGTCTAATATATTCCATACTCCATATACAACTCTTAAGGGGGGAATAGATCTTTCATAGTTAAGGGACCCACCACTACTATCAAACTCATACCCACTGTCATTCCTCTCAGCATACCAAACACACATTTTGATAAAAACTTATTAAGAGTAATACTAAGAGATCGAAAGTTTTTCAGCAAAACTTTGATAAAAACTCACCGGGTTACCATGAAAAACTTGTTTAAGAATTCTAAGACGGCTAGCAACATCCTTGTCACCAATGTCAATACCTTCAGAGCCACTTAGTCTTTCAGCAACACTTCTATAGAAAACAACATTGTAAGTCTTCCCCAAACTGGTATCATCACCATGACGCACATTACCAAAAAGGGTCAGCAGTGCCTGATCATGTGGTATCCATTCAGAATTATCCATCTACCCACAACAGAGAGAGAGAAAAAAAAACCCAAATTTAGAAAACAGATCTTACAAACAAACAACATCAAAAAATAGCATCAAATCTTACCATAAGCCTTCTCCTTTTTGGATCCAGAAAGTTTGATGAAGATTGTGATTTTTCTCCTTCTTGAGATCTTTTTCTGGTGTTGAGATTTTTTTGGATCTCCTTTTTGGTTCCCATTGTAATTAATGAAGTATAAAACTTAGGGTTATAGACCTAGTGATGACGGAGGTTTGAATTTGGGTAGTTGCAGAGGAATAAAGATGAAAAGATTTGTATGCTTTGGACAGAGTTCCAGGTTCATTTTCAACAAGAACTTATTACTCCCACTGGTTGTTTTTTCTTTTTTCATTTTTCTTGTTTTCCCGATGTTTATATGTAATCCTGATGAGGCTATTATGTTGTATAGATTATTTAGCATTTAGCGTTTTTGTGTTTGTTTTTGGTTTGTTATGTTGTCAGACTCTTTTCTTTTTTATTTTGAAATCTACTTTTAATCATTGTAATAGAGACTACCTTTGATTTTGGTCAATGTATATAGGATTGATGTAGTTGATTTGTAACCAAATTTTTTAATTTTTTATTTCATATGCAATTTGTTTCTAATCCCACCCCTTATGTGGGGATTGAAGACTTTTGTAGGACCATTTTAGTTACTAGCCACAAGTTTTATTTTCTTTACTTTCTTTTATTATTTTTAAATAAAAATTTTATTTTTACATTTTAGTTAATTCACAAAAAAACAAATTTTAAAATATTATATATTTTCTCTCTCTTAATTTTATAATATATTTTTTTATTTCATAAATATACATCAAATCAAAATTCAAATCCAAATCCAAATCTTTTAATCCAAATCATAAACCCATCTACGAACCAAACGTACCCTAAAAAATAATAATAATCACTAAAGTAGTTCTGACACTTTCATGTAGACAACTCTCATGATAATTGCATTTAAACATATACTTAATTTAAAAAAAAAAAAAAAAAAACATGTTTTTTCAAACCATGCTTTATGAGTATTGTAATTATGCATTTAAAACCAAGGTTGTAAAAATCGTCAGCGGTCGGGCAGGGCCTAGCGATTAATCGGTTAGGTGGGGATTAATCGGATTGGATTTTTTATCCATAAAATTGTAATTTTAGATATTATATGTATGGGATAAGCATAGTGCATCAAAGTTCAAATATTTCAAGTGTCCAAATATAAACATAATACATAATTTTTCAAAGTTCAAAGTCAAATATAAATATTACTCGGTTTGTTGACCATTTTTAAGGGATCTTTGACCGATTTTGTCCAATTAATCGGTTTGTTGACCGATTTTTTACGTAATTTTTGTGCGATTTTGTTGACCAATTTTTAAGCGATTTTGTCCGATTAGACCAATTTTGTCCGATTAATCGGTTTGTTGACCGATTTTTAAACAATCTTTGACCAAACCAATTAAATAGGCGATAAATCAAGGCGCTTAGTGAGCGATCAGCGATTATGCGGGGATTAATCGGCCGCCTGGACCGATTTTTACCACAGAGATTAAAACTAGACTTCTAGTGTCCTGTTTCTTCGTCCTCGTTATCCGAGTAGTCACTTGAGGACGAGCTTACTCTTTTTCGGTGCTTACGCCGGCTGTCCTCGAAATCCGAGCTTGAAGGGCTTTCGCTTGGGGAGCATCGTCGCACAAGTCTGTCATGGATCCTACGGCTACCAAGCCTAGCATGGGCATTGGTACACCATCCATCGTCTTCGTGCTCCTCCAGGTACTGTAAGTCAGCTGCTTCATCATCCACAACTTTCCTTCCGATCCTAGTAAACACTGGGTGCCGGCGGCTATCCTTCTCACGCCTCTCCTTTAGGTGATGCGGTGGAGATGCTTCATACTCAGGGTCAAAGTTGAGCCGGGCTTGCAGGCTTTGACTTGACCTCTTTTTCGTTTCCTCTTGCATAATCAAAAACGATTTTTCACATTATATCTCTTTGAAAATTATTAACTCTCTATTTTAAGCCTCATTTTTGTTGTTAAATTAAATTCTGCACAGGGCCTTCGTAAACTCAGAGACGTCACTAAACATAAGTATAAAAGTTGAAGTACACAGAAAAATTAAACAAAGTTGACGTTGACCAGAAAATGCAAAAATTGAAAAATTGTGCAAATATGCAAGTCAAATCTTTAAGGACTAAACATGCCTAAGTATAAACTTGTTTATGTGTAATAAACTTAAAATGTGAAAAATATCAAACGTTAGAAAATCCCACACCCTCCCCTCGTCACACACTCATACACCACCGAATCAAACACCTCACTCGAATCATCATTTTCTTTTCGAATCTTGCATAAGGTAAAATGTTGTTTATCTTCATCAAACAAATCAAGTTTTCATTACGAATCGAATTCTAGAACCCTAAAAATCGATTTAGGGTTCTTGAAAATCAAAACTTGATAAAACTTGAAATTGGTTGAGGTCTTTTGATAGTCTTAGGGTTACAAGACTTTTGTGTATGTTTTTATTAATCAAAATGAGGATTCTTGATCCATCTCCATTATTAATCTTCGGTAAACTTTCTTTTCAGTATCTCCGCCTCTGCGCCCATGTATATGGTATCACCCTTAAAGTTCTCTGTTAATTATTTTTAGGCATTCCAACCAGTCGATAAGAACATTGTGTTTTGTTTGCGTTTGTTGTTATTTTGATTTGTTGTCATCTGTGCTTAGCTCGTTGATGGTTGTATGCGGGTTGATGGGTTTAGTTGACAAACCCTTTGTGAGTTGTGATTTGTGAAATTGTTGCTGTCAGTGACTCTAGGAGATTTATCTGCCGTTGACTCTGAGACAGTTGGTAGGAAATATTAGGTTAACCCACTCTCCTATATGCCGTGTATGCTATGACAATTTATTAAGAACAGTTTTGTGATGAAGTCACAGATTCTTATGCATGACTAACATCAACATGTTCCTCATCTGGAATTGGGGGTGTAGATCTTTGAACACTGTTGATAGATTTAAGGGGAAACAACCAAAAGAAGAAGAACACCATGTTGCTGATCCAATTGGCTTACAAAGACAAAAACCAGAGTTTGCGGATGATTTAAAAAGTTATTCTAGATCATCACGCACTGTACCAAAACCTCTAGTGAGTTCCAAGGTCTTACAGAGACAACTTAAGTATAAAGAAAGACATATGGTCGCAATAGGAGTGTATAAAGAAAGACGTATGGTAGCAATGGGAGTGCCAAAACTGATCAAGTCTGTTTCATCTAGCAGTATGGACCGCATGGTTGTGAAAGCTCCTTTGTTCTTCTATGGGAATGTTACAAACTTATCTCATGATTCCCGGGTCAAAATCTCTCAGTACATGTATGCACTCAAGCCTAAAGTTGTCAACACTCAATTTTTCTCAGCCTTGAGTACGAAAGAAGGTTATATACATAACCTCCCTATTGAAAACCGCTTTAGTGTTCTTCTGAAACTACCATTTGTCAGTTCCGAAACTCTCATAATGTCCTAACTTTGTGACGGGCTAAGGAGCACATTGAAAAACTCAAAAGGGATTGCGAAAGCTCCTTTGTTCTTCTATGGGAATGTTACAAAGCCTGAGGTTGTCAATACTCAATTTTTCTCAGCCTTGAGTAGGAAAGTAGGTTATATACATAACCTCCCTACTGAAAACCCTAATTCTCAGCGGGAAGTTTCAGACACACAACTTAGAAAAAGAATGACAAATACCGTCCCACATCCATATTCCGTACAACAATTAGTCAAAGAAATATGCGTCCATAAGCTTCTACCGATGTCGGACACATACAAACGTGTGTATATATATATATATATATATATATATATATATATATATATATATATATATATATATATATATATATATATATATATATATATATGCGTGTGTGTGTATGTGTATATATATATATATATATGCGTGTGTGTCGCTGTTTCTTACCGGTTGACCCACCTTGTGCAGTCTTCCACGCAGAGATGGTCGTGCCTTAGGAGTGTTATTCTCACAAAATATTTTGTATTAGAAGTGATGGTATTTATGGTATTCAGAGGATTAAGGATAGATTTATTGAGTGTTTTTTGGGGATCGTTGGTGGTTTTGAGTGTTAACAGATCGCTGGTCTGGTCGCATGGGTGCGTGGGCTGCCCCTTGGATCCCGGGTTGTTGGGTCTGTTTCCTCTCGGCCGTGGCGTATTCATGGCCGCGCTGGTTACGTGGCAAGCTCCTTTGTTTCTTGTTCAGGTGGGGTACTCTAGGGTTGTTTCTTGCGCGGCTTACTGTATCGCTCATGCTTTTCCCCGCCGGTCCCGTCCACAATCTCTCAGTACCTGTATGCACTCCCAGCTAACGTTTGTCACCCTCTTTTTCTCAGCTTAGTCCGCAGAAGGTTAATATACATAACCTCCCTATTGAAAACCGCTTTCGTGTTCTCTGAAACTAGCCATTTGTCCGTTCCAGAACTCTCATAATGTCCTACACTTTGTGACGGGCGCTAAGGAGCCCATTGAAAAACTCACAGGGATTGCGAAAGCTCCTTTGTTTTCTATGGGCATGTTACAAGGCTGAGGTTTGTCATACTCAATTTTTTCTCCAGGCCTTGAGTCGGAAAGTCGGTTTATACATACCCCCTACTGAACCGCTAATTCTCAGCGGGAAGTTTTGCAGACCCACATACTTAGAACAGAATGACAAATCCCGTCCACATCCCATATTTCCGTACAACAATTAGTGCAAAGAATATGGAGGTCCATAGCTTCGTACCGCTGGTCGGACCGACATACAAACGTGTGTATATTATATATATATATATATACTTAATATATAATATAGTATATATATAAGTATATTATCGTATATAATATATATAATATATATATAGTCTATCATGCGTGTGTGTGTGATGTGTATTATATATACTATATATGGTGTGTGTATGTATATAGTATATATAATATAATGATATATATAGTATATATACTATATAATATATAGTATATAGTATCTATAGTATATAGTATATATATATATATAAATAATAATATAATTATATATATATATATATATATATATATGTACTATTCTTTATATGAATTATTAAATTTATTGTATAGGTAAGATTTACATTTATATTGTAGTGATGGTTGATATGTAGTGATGATTCAGAAAAGAGCATGTTTTCTCGCTTGCGAGTATTCAATGTACTTGCACCTCAACTAAAGAATCTCACTGTTAGATTCTGGGCAGTGAGATCTACAAAATACAGACTGCACATTAGACTACGTAGTGTAAAAAAGTCCCATAAAATCAGGTACAAACTACTCAGTAGTTTATATTCGTTTGAATTACCTCGTAGCTTTATAAATTTATTTAAGTGTCGTACACTTAAATTTATACTTCATAGTTCATTGTGTTTGAGGTTTATTTTTTAGGTAGGGTTGTTACCCAACTGAATCCCGGGACGGGATTACCTAGTGGGGGGGAATGTAACTCCCTAGGTAATCATGTTATTAGACTACAAGTTTATATCTCAAAAAGTCAGATATAGCCCTTCGTGTATGGTAGGAAATATTAGGTTAACCCACTCTCCTATATGCCGTGTATGCTATGACAATTTATTAAGAACACTTTTGTGATGAAGTCACAGATTCTTATGCATGACTTTACATCTTTTTTCCTACAAATACATTTTGTTCACATTATTTATCACGAAAAATACATAGATCCCATCATTCTACGTATTTTTCTTACTCTACATTCTACAACAACCTACAGCAGATCTATACATAAAACATGCAAATTAACTTACATAAGTTTCTTAAAATACGCCATCGAATGCGGATGATACAAATGTAATTTCCCTATCTCCGGTATTCATACAGTGAATCTTCTGATAATATGCACATAGTGCTGAACCAGCAACTTTCCACGCGAACCCACATTTTGCAATATCATTCAGTTTTTTCGCATAGTCATAACTCACATGATATATTGCGAGAGCTTCATTGTACACATGCTCGATGTTTCTTGTGGTATCTTTGAAATCAGATGCACCATATAACATCTGAATGACAATTTGTTAGTATTTGTCATTTTTAGATAAATAAGTTATATAGTTCCATTTGATACAATTGTCATATTCAAATAAAACCTTCACAAAATAATCAACAAATGCATACATGCTTATACTTTTCGATCACACTGCTTGCATCATCCTTTTTCAATATATGATTGGATTTTAATGCATTTGTCATGTCCTGTTTATAGGCATAGTATCGTTCCTTACACAAGCTTAAACAGGAATCGGGTACATTGCTGATATTGAAATAATGTAACTTCCAGATCTCTGCACAAAAATTTTGAGTATAATTTACTGACTCCTATTCCAACTTATGGCAATATGGTAAATGGAACGGAAATAGATGCAATAACTAAACACACTTGCCTTGTACAGGTAACTTCTCATTTTTACAACTCTGAAACGCATCATAAATTTGTCCAAGAATGGAGGTAGAACGATATACTGGTTTTCGATCCATATGATGAGGATATTCTCTTGCTTTTAAGTCATTAGGAATTACAACCTGTTTCAGGAACGGATGTTGAGAATAACATTATTTTATATCTAATATCAACAAAGGAACAGATAGGAGCAAAGTTAAGAATGATAAAAACAATAACCTAAAATAGTATATAAAACTAAGAAAAAAGGGCCATAACCTCACCTTGAGATATGCTGAATCTCCGACTTCATACGTAATACAAATATAGAAGTCACTTATGTGTACTAGAGGCAACAACATACATATATGGCTAGACAAGCATAGCAGATTCCCAAGCACACTGCAACAAATAAAACAAACCATTTCCTTTTTTATTCCTTGAACCGTCACAAAGTAACTAAGAAAGAAATGGTGATGCTTGTGCCCGGCTCGTAAGCATGGGTTTCAAAGTAACCCAATTTAACTAAAGGGATATCATTATGAGGGAATGGCTCTTCATTACGAGGGGTGTAGATCTTTGAACACTGCTGATAGCTTTAAAGGGAAACAACCAAAACAAGAAGAACATCATGTTGCTGATCCAATTGGCTTACAAAGACCAAAACCAGAGTTTGCGGATGATTTAAACAGTTATTCTAGATCATCACGCACTGTACCAAAACCTCTAGATCATACGGCTATCTGTCTATTATAATTCGTAGTGTGACTCAAGCTACTGAAGTATGGTATGATCCGGATCCTATGAATACGATTATCGAAGAGGATGTTGTCTTTGTGAAATCATACTATGAAATGCCGAATGAGGAACTTGACATGGATAAGATATCTCCATGGCTACTTCAGATCGAGTTAAATCGGGAGATGATGGTTGATAAGAAGTTGAGCATGGCTGATATTGCAGAGAAGATTAATCTCGCGTTCGGTGATGATTTAACTTGTATATACAATGATGACAATCCTGACAATGCTTTCTATCTACAGCGTGCTTGTGTGGGATCTTATGTTTCTTAGAAAAGTTGTAGAAAAAAAGGAAAAGCAACTAGTCAAAAACATTATACTAATGCTAATCACGGGAGGAAAAACTAATAAGAACACCAAGTAATTACATGTGGGCCTGCTTCATCATTTAAATATAATTCTATTTTTTTGGTTGCCAAAGACACAACATCATGAACAAACAGCCGATAGACCGGTGGTCTATTCTTTTTTCCAAATTAAATTACTTCTTGATCTATTATGGTACATAAGTACACACTAAAGAGTAAAGACACATATATGAAATGCCAACTGTAGACATTTTTGTAATGCGGTTGCTGTTATATATAGAAGTTCTTGGGCACGTGACGTGTGTAACGTATGCTCCTGTTCCAGTTAAGAGTGCTGAGAATATGAGGTTCTGCCTGGAACTGAAAGCGAAGATTAAAGAGCATCCTGACAAGCACGAGCTGCAATCAAATGCATACCATCAATTAGTTGGTGTTTATCGCACTCCGAACACAAATGCATACCATCAATTAGTTAGTTACACTTATAGGATCATAGGTATACGGGGTCTGACATATGATGAAGTCAAAAACACCAAACTTGTCGATTAGATGCATAGTACTAAATAGTTTGTGTGGTTGCTATCTAAACTAGCTCCCTAGTCTGATCCGAGTTCTCCCACCACTGCCTTAATATCTTTCACTTATCAAACTTGTCGATTAGACTACCAAGCATAGTACTTGATAGTTTTGTATGGTTGCTATCTGAACTAGCTCCCTAGTCTGATCCGAGTTCTCCCACCACTGCCTTAATATCTTTCGCTTTGCTTCTGAAGGTTCAATTGAAACAACAACCTTTAACCATATCCCAAGCCGGCTCAAGGTGATTTCCGTCCCTCCAACCCCACTGTAGAGATAGAAAGCAAAGTTATTCCATCAGGGAATGAAGACTTCAAGACATACAAGCGATATCCCAAAGTGTGTGTTTGGAAAGAGTGTTTTAAGGAATGCAGCCTTTCTCCAACGCTAAGTCCATCTATCTGAGTGTGATTCAATGGGTACCCAAGTATCTTTTCAACTAACTCAGGTTCTATTGGCGCTAGTTAGTTACGTACTACCCACATAAGACTCAATGTCCTGCATTGGTGAAGAATGTCCTTTTGTTGTTTGGCAGAAATTATCCCCTTTGAGCATTTCAATATGCTCCTGAGCCTGTCACAAAGTTGGGATATTCCAAGAGTTTCAGAACTGATACAAGACAACTGTTTTCTTGTGGTCTATTGGTTGTTTTTTCATGAAGTTGTGTGTTTGTTCACAAGAAAAATAGAATTATATTTAAATGATGAAGCAGGCCCACGCGTAATATTAGAAACACCGAATCATCGAAAAAAGGATCGAAATCATGTTGCCATAATAGATCAAGAAGAAATTTTAATTTTGGAAAAAAGAATAGACCACCGGTCTTAACAATGACAGCGGAAGACTTTCGGGGTATTACTTCAAGGATCTTTGTCACAATTATAGTAAACGACACAAAGTGACGTATTAAAGTTTAATTTATTTCAAAATACCAAATATCTGAGATACAAGATATTATTAAGTTAAGAACATGTTTTATTCTGAAGTAAAATAAGTAGTTTATTATGGTTCTTGTCATGCTTTTGCCCACTCCGTGCCATCCAGATCCGTCTTGTTTAGTTACCTGAGATAAACATGCTAAAGTCAACATAAAGTTGAGTGATATTCATAGGTTTGAGTTTAAGAGTTTGAATCACAAGTTAAGAATGTATTGTAATCACATACAATCAATAAGTTAAAATCAATGTTCCTGTTATTTGCCTTAAGCTCATGATACTCAACGATTAACAGCCAATCATAAATATGGATTATGATGGTAAGTAATAGGCCCCCAAAGATAGGTATTTGTCAATAACCTATTTATAAGAGCAATAAAGTGCGTCTGGTGTTTTCTCTAACAACCAAACGAGGATTGTTAATCACTAATAGTACTATCCACAATTATTTACGTTCACCCTTCAAGTGATTAAGGTTCATGATCGAGGGACTTCTGACAATAGTAACTTAAGCAAATAACATTGGCCTGACGGTATTTCAATACCCGGTATAAAAGACTTGTGTTCGAGTTTTAAGCATGTATCCCCCCACGGGAAAATAGTTAAAGAGTGGGCTATGAACTCACCTTGGTAGTACAGTGGTATCGTAATCTCAACAAAGCAGGGAAACGGCTTCACACAACACAACCTAAAAGATAATGCAAGTTTCAGTTGATAGTCTAAATCTGGTTTTATCGCGAATACTTGTTATTTAGTTACGAACGAAACTCGTGTTTGTTTAAGTGCCCAAAGTTCAAAAACAAAGTTATATATACATATAACTTGTAAGTAAAATGATCGATGATTGATATAAAGTTAGTTTTTATAACGGAAACAAAATGAACGTATCGTTTAATTTTAATTACGAATATATAACGTATATATATATAAGTTTATGTTTATATAAGTCTTATATTAATTATATGTTTATATATGTAAAAGGTTAATATTATTTTTATAAAATAATATTTACAGAAAATTCCTTTAAGTTTCCAAAATTTACATTTTTAACCCTAACGATATATATTTTACACCGTTAGTCCAAAATATATATAATTTACATTTTAGGTCCAAAAGCATCAATATTTACATTTTTCAACTCCAAATATCATTTTTAACAGTTTAGAACTCAAAGTTTTCTGTTTTGACAGTTTCTACCCATAGTTTACCATTTTGACACTTTTAGTCCCTCGGTTAAGAAAATTTGCAAACTTGGTCCAAATTTCACCAAATTAAAAGTTTAACATTTTCATTATTAGATTAAGCTCATAATATTCAGAAAAGCTTATTTCTTCAGCTTATTTTGCTTAAAAAGCTTATTTTCCACCTAATGGGCTTAACGTGTAAATTTCAAGGCCCGTTAACGTTTTGAGATCCGTCGAGCTTATGAAAGGTTTGGGCCTGGGGTTTGGCTCATTTTTATGTTATAAAAATATTACAAATAAGCTTATACGATCAGCTTATGTGATAAGTTTACAAACAGCTAAATGGGCTTATAAGCCCATGTTAGCTTATTAATTGTTATAGAAAACAGTTTTTGTAGGTCAAAAAGAGGTCGAGCAAACAGCTTAAACGATCTTATAATTTCGAACCAAATACGTTTCCTGATTGTAAGTCATGTGGTAAATGGGTTCGAGTAATAAAAACAACATGTTATTAATCTAGATTCGAAGAAAAAGGGTCAAAGTAAACGTATCAACTCATGACTGAAAACAGTCCAATGACAGAGAAAATATTCTAAGTGTTGGGTTTGTGAATCAAAGGGTCAAGTGACCTTCTAAACGTGTCTAAATAAATATGTAAACGATATTATTAGCTTCGAAACTTTGTGTCACGTGATTCTCAGTATACCAAACATTTCAAATGTCGAGTTTTATATATATGCTATTTTTCTATATTTCAAATTAATTGGACCAAGTAAGCGTGGCAATTTAGTTTGCAAATACTTTCAATATTCAAAATATTTTCTAAGTGTTTGAAAATAATACAAAATGTCCAAATGACTTCCTAAACGTGTCGGATTTAATGTTAAATCTTTATTATTAGTATTAAAACTCTTTGCCACTTGATTACTAGTATAACAAACGTCTAGGATGTCAATTAAAGTGTATGTGTTGAGTTTATGCATTACGAGATAAAGTGACAAAGTAAATGTTCAAAAGAGTTTAAACGTGTGTCACCTTGTCACAAAGAGGATGTGAAATTGAGTATAGAGGTCGAGCTGGAACAAGAGGGCTATGTGGTTCGATTCTCCACCCACCAAGGATCTAGGATGACCAAAGCTTGGCTCTTGAACTTGTCTTGAATCACTTGCAACTTTCTGTCCACTATCCTAGTTACTATAGCATTACGTTTTTAGGCTTTGGTATGTTTTTGTTTGTGAAATGAACTGAGCTTGTTTGGGCAGTTATATATTGAGTTTTGTGTGTTCAAATAGGTAGTGTTCACATGGGATGGAGTGTGGGATAAGGATGAATGTATGTACCACCCCTTCTTTGTCCAATTGTGTTCATACAACCAAGAGGAGGTGTAAGGATCGTGGCTGAATATTCCTGAGCGTTTCTAGACGTTTATATTTGGATTTCTAGTGATTGGGGAGGGGTGGAGGTGTTAAGAAAACTTTGGACACGTTTTTCATATCTTTCGCAAAAATGATTTTGTGAGTTCACTTTGGTTGATTTTAAGGCAGTGAACGTGTATGATAATTTGAGAAAATTGGCATTCTAGGATCCTTGCAACAAGGTTAATCACGAGGGGGAAAATTATGTATGTGTTGTTTGTCGAATTCGCGATAAAATGAGGTCGTTTGGGTGCTTGGTCGTGGCTGAAACAAGAAAAGAAAAACAAGGAAATAAAAGAAAACACGCTGGGCCAGATTTGGTTTGCTTGGTGGGCTTCGTGGATTGACAGGCCCAAACGACAAATAAATATAATTAAGGCTTAGAGTTAGCCTGTTTAGCAGCAATTGTGTTTTGCGTGGCCCATTGGGTCACGGGGGCCCACGTAGGTGATTTCGAGAGTCGGGTTTTGGTCCAATAATATTAGTGACCAATCTCGGGAATTTTCGTAAGCTCCGGAATTATATAAATATCGTACGGTAATTAAACGAAACGTATATTTATAAAAATAATACGTTTCAAATTATATTCGCGATCTTAGACTATCATGGTTGTGTGTAAGCATCGTTCCTAGGCAAATGATCAATCACAATTATCATAGTGGTTCACGTAATACGTTATACATAACAAAAAAAAAATTTTGTTACCCGCAAAAATGGTATTTAACTAACGCGATACTTATTTATTCAAGTTTATTATTTACTAATCGTACGAGAATTTTACGAGAGGCTACAAAATAACTTCCTTACTTGCTGAACTTGAGAATCTAAAGACTCGGGTAAAAGGGAAGTGGTCTGCTATGTCATGTGATAATGTTTGTGTCAATGGTAATTATGCTTGTGATGCGGTTTTTATTCCCCTTCCTCTTAGAAATAATGCTCTAGCACATAGTGAATATCTTAAGCATCTTAAGTACTGCCTAGACATGCTTCGTGAAATCATTGAGGAAAGTAGAAAGGAGAAGTCAGATGACACCGCAATTTCAGATGTATGCTTTCTCACTAATAGATCACAAGAACTTCTAGAGTATGCCATAGGAACTTGCCCTAAGGTAGATAACGTGCGAATCAAATATGGTACATCTGCCTCTAAGGTTAGGACTAAGCATGTCACTTTTGATGTTCTGTTGGCAACACCTGAATGTAGCACATCTGCCACCAGAAAACAGGCTGCAGTTAAACTATCTAATGTTCCCATCATTAATTCTACAGGAGTGAACAATGACACTAAAGCTAGCGGGTCAAAGCCTAGGGGCAGTACAAGGAATGATAGGACTTCTTCAACTAAGAGTGCTCATGGAATGGAAGTAGAAGATCATCTTAGGAACAATAAGATAGTCAAGAACATTTTGAATCGTGTTGATTCTAGATGAATGACCAAGTATGTATGACGATTTCTTCACGTTGGTCCCCATTGTCTCATTTGACCAAAGTTGTTTGGTCCGAACATATTATGTATTTTTTTGACTTGGATGTATTTGACCAAAGTTGTTTGGTCCGAACATATTAGCTTATTTATTACTCCCTCCGTCCCAAAATAAGTGTCCAGTTTGTCTTTTCAGAGTCAAACTGGTTCAAGTTTGACCTTACATATTTTTATAGGTGTTATATAATAGTTGATGAAAAATATATAAATGGATTGGGTTTTAAGTGTACTTTTCAGTGGTATAATTTTTCGTCAAGTATTCTATATCACAGAAAAAATATTTAAGGTCAAAGTTGAACCAGTTTAACTTTGAAAAGTCAAACTGGACACTTATTTTGGGACGGAGGGAGTAGTATTTAGGAATTATTATTATTATTATTATTATTATTATTATTATTATTATTATTATTATTATTATTATTATTATTATTATTATTTCTACCAGTACTAGTTCTTGAATCAGCATCGCCTTGAGGAATAGTTTTATATATATATATATATATATATATATATATATATATATATATATATACTACCTCCGTCCCATAATTATAGTCCAGTGTTGACTTTTTAAGTCTTTATTTAGTAACTAGAGAGTGAATTACATAAACTTAGCTAATACTAGTTTTTTCTCTAAATTAACTACTAAAAACTAAACTAAGATGCCCCTGCTTCCCTCTTTTTCTTCATTTAAATACTCCCAAATAGTCCTTTGGCCTTTTCCCACTTTAGTCTTGAGCCATTGGATTGGTGGAATTTGATCCTGACCCTTCCTTCAATTTTGCCGCCAAAATGCCTTTGACTTTTTCTTCTTAGTACTTGTACCAGGCTAAGTATTTTGGAGTGGGGTGTTTGGAGGCACGAGGCTAGGTGAGGGGTTGAGTGAGGCAGTGGTAGTAAGAGCTCTAGGTGCAAAGTTGAGCAAGAGCTCTTCATTCGGGCCCCACCCTCTGCCACATCACCAAACACCTCAACTTCAACTAACCATAACAAACCCCCCCTCACCAAACAACAAACCTCAAATTCCCTATGATGTATTATTTTGGATGGTAGGGTAAGAGTCTANAAAAAATCAAGAAAAAGAAAAAAAATATATAGAAAAAAAAAGAAAAGAGAAAAACATACGGACTACCATCCCGTTTCATTCTATGTTTATTTTAAGTTTTTGTTATTTTTCATTTATTAGCTTAAGTTGAGAAAAACATAGTCATATTTTAATTTTGTGTTCAAATGTAAGAACATTGTCTCAATCAACACTTTGGTTCTTCAAAAAATTTCTCAAATTTATTACCAAGTGTTGAGGGGGATAAAAGTGATTCAAATAAAATGTGGTATTTAGTGAGTATTCCCTCGTCTCGTTCCGTTAAATGTCACTACTGCACTTGACGAGAGGAGTATTAAATGGTAGATGCTAACGTTTGCTAAGTAAAAGGTTAAATATTACGTTTAAGGACAAACCATGCTAGTAAACAAGTTATAGGACCATTATTGTCATATTGTGAAAGTTAAATTATTAACAAAACACTAAGTAAAAGGTTAAATATTACGTTTAAGGACAAACCATGCTAGTAAACAAGTTAGAGGACCATTATTGTCATATTGTGAAAGTTAAATTATTAACAAAACAAACAAACACCCCCCACTTGCATAAATAAACTGGAAAAACCAAAACAAACACCCCTAAAAACGATCCACGGCTAATCCGAACTACAAATCTCCAAACCGTAAGTTCCTAACGGCTAATTCGTGTGTTTTTGTTTGATTTTCTTGAGGGCTATTGTTCCTATGATTGTTTTAAACATGTCTTAACCAAGTAATCATAACCTGAAACATGATTGAATTGTTTTCGATTTCTAGGGTTTAAAAAGCAAAAATATGTTTATGAACATTGTTAGAAAAGTTTTAGGTTTTTATGGTTTTTATGGATTAATCAGTCATTTATGGATTAATCAACTCTGAACAATTGAACATAATATGTGAACTTAGCCTCTTTTGTGGATAACAACATAGCTACATAGGTAGTTATAAGTGTAAGTATATGAACTCGGCCTCTTTTGTGGATACGTCAAGGTCCATTGGTAATATATGAACTTTAGCCTCTTTTGTGGATAAATGTTGTTCTCATAGTAGATAACTACATTTAAGAAAAGATAACGACATTTAAGAAACTGGGACTATATTGGAGCACGAGACAAAGCACTTGCCACAATAAAGATCTGAGTAGGGCTTAGCAAAACCCGATAAAAACGGAACCGACGGAACCGAAACCAAACCGAGAAATTCGGTTCGGTTTGAAAAGGTTCGGTTCGGTTTGAAAAGGTTCGGTTCGGTTCAGTCCAAAACATCGAACCGAAAGACCAAAATTAGCCTAAAACCGAGATATTTTGTGGTATATTGCAGATGACGCCATACTTTTATTCGTGCTGTGGAAATAGCAATGTCGTGCTGAAGGAAACAAAATCTGGAAAAAACATAGGTAGAAAGTACTATGCATGTCCTAATGCAAAGGTGAACAATCAGAAGTTTGGTGTTTATATATATGTTAATCTCTTCTATAATATATTGGTTGACAAAAATACGATTCTTATAATTTTCTTAATCTGTAACAGGGTGCTTATTTTGGCTGTGATTATTTTGTATGGGTGGACGAGCTCATTTTGCCAATGTGGTCAGGGCCTCTGTCATGCCATATCAGATATAGATAGGATGGGTGTACTCCATCAATGCCCTATGGATGTGTGTTATTACTTCTGTTAAGTTTGTTAAGTTAAAATAGACTGTCTTCATCAGAGTGTAATTTATGGTTGTTTCATGTTTGGTATACTAGGGAGACGAGAACTGTGGCTTTACAAAATACATGAAAAAGATCCCAAATAAGTCAAGCTCTTCGCCAGGACCTTCCTCTTCAAGAAAAGGTTGCTATTCGCCAGGACCTTCCTCTGCAGGACAAGGTTCTAGTGCTCGTGATGGAAACTGCCAAACTTGTAAAATTTTGAAGATGAAAATAAAGATACTCGAAGCAAAGTTGGAGTTGGCGACCCATCATGTGGATCCATCTGATGGATCTGCAACACTTGAGGGTCTTTTAGTGGGACTTGATGAACTTTTACTTGGTTGAATCATCGTTTTGGTCGTATGTTTTGACCCGCCACTTGTTTCACTTATAATATTGCCCTCGTGTAGTGTAATGAACAAATAATTACTTGTTTAGGACCTTTTTCTTTTAATGCTAACTATGGTCGTAATTTTGAAAACTAAACCAACATTCGTACCAGGATCATTACGGTCAAAACAGGTAAGGGATTGTGGTTAAAGTGAGAACCAAAATTATTGCATTTGAGGTGCTGAAGTGGGCCATGAGGTGGGTACAGTTGGGGCCTGAAATCGGTGAGTTTTGATGATGGAATTGGGCGGAATTAGGTGTGTTTGGGGGGCTGAAGTGGACGGTAAATTTTCAGTTAACTGGTTCCCATTTTGAAAACTGTTTTTAAGTGAAACACCTAATTGTCACTAAGACCACTGGTCTTAGTTCAATTATTGGCTTTTTAGCCAAAACTAAGTATGACCGAAATTGGCTTTTAGCCACAACTAATTTCTATAGATCACCTACTAATTGTTACCCTCACCGTTTTTGTTACCTGTTGTCAAAACAAATTGTTACTTTTGTAATACCCCTAGGGGCAATAGGGTGGTTGCTAAGCACAAGTTCACCCAGCAAAATGTTGTCTATTTATCGACTTCTCTCTCCCTGATAAACCTTGAAAAGAATGGAAGATTGGTTGTAGGTGAGAGAGGCGGGACCTGGAAAGGCTTCGTCTTGTTAATCTGGCAATACTTAAATTAGATGTATCTCGAGCCAAGTTTAGAGTGGCTATACTTAAATTAGATGTATTTCCCAAACGACTTAGAGTGGCTATGATACCACAACAAACTTTAACTCGATAATCGTTTCACATGTTAGAAATAATAAGTTTCCCACAAAATTTAAAACAAATATAAAAAGTATATTTTAAACGCGGATACCATTGATTTTCGTCTCAAATCGACCCAATATTATCTCGGCATAGAACTATTTAGTTTTATTTTACTTCAAACTACTTAGTATGAAACCGTGTTTATTGGACCATAGCTAATGTTTGTTAAACGAGCAGAGAGGGTACATGTCAGGGGTTCGAGTCTCAGGTTCACCCTTGCCTTCCACTTTCCCACTTTTTATTTTTTTTTTTGCAAAACTTTTTGCACAAATTTATTAATGAGCTAAAAATAAGAGATTTTGTGAAAACAACTTTTTCAAATCTTAGAAAGTAAGTAAGCTGATTTAGGCTAACAGTTTAACAAACTAACCATAAATGTACTTTTATTAAACTGTGTGTTTTTTGTCGGGGGACAATAATATTGGGACGGAGGGAGTAGAAACTAAAAAGTATATATTGATTGTATCAGTACCAAAATATTACTGTATTGTCAAATACATTTTTACTTTTGTCATTAATCAATACAACCACTCTTGTATGGTCAAATCCATCCCGTATCATGTTGCAATCAAGGTTTTGAAACCCGGGTCGACCCGGCCGGGTTAACCGGTTCGACCGGTTCCGGCCGAAAAAACGGGTCAAAACAACCAGGGTTTTTAAAACCGGGTTAACCGGTTTGACCCGCCGGGTTTTGAGTGACCCGGGTCAACCCGGTTCTCGAAACCCGGCCGGGTTTCATTTTTTTAAAATATTTTAATAAAAACCCGGGTTGACCCGGCGGTCGAACCGGTTGACCCGGTCAAAAAAAAATAAAAAAAATAATAAATTAAAACCCGGGTTGACCCGGCGGTTCAACCGGTTGACCCGGTGCCCGTTGACTCGACCGGGTCGATTTCGAACCCGGTTTTCAAAACATTGGTTGCAATTACTTTTAACATCTCACTTTTAAAAATAATGTCAATACAAATATTCGGTCAAATCCATATTAAGTAGCAAATCTACTTCCCTACGCCCCTACTCTCAGGCTCTCAGGCTCTCAGCTTTAATACCTAAAGAATCAATACTCTGAGAATCTGAATATAACAGCAATTTCATATCACTTTCAGGCTCTCAGCTCTAGCATTGTCTTGTTAAATCATATCACTTCAATTTCATATCACTTTCTCTCACTACATTTGTTTCAATTTAATGACAAAAAAAGACTTTAATGGTCAATATCCTGAAGAAGCATCTAGTTCTTGTTCATCAAACGAATCATCAAATGAATTGCATTTGGTATGATTAGTATATTTAGTCGGTTAGAATGTGTAAATATGGTCTCAAGTGTTTCGAGTGTTCATTATGCTGGGTTTTAGTGTTCTTATGTGTCATATCCGTGTAGTACATTGGTTTTATAATGTTATTAATATCCTTTTTCTTTTGTTTTTTTCTTTTTACAGAGGAAGGGAACTAAAAGAAGTAGAAGCGTATGAAATTTGTTTTATTAATATCCGTGTAGTACATTGGTTTTATAATGTTATTAATATCCTTTTTCTTTTGTTTTTTTCTTTTTACAGAGGAAGGGAACTAAAAGAAGTAGAAGCGTATGAAATTTGTTTTATTAATATCCGTGTAGTACATTGGTTTTATAATGTTATTAATATCCCAAAATAATGTCCGTGTTTATATTTATGTATATATTTCTGGTAATGTGTAGATGGAGGATAGTTCTGATATGAAATTTTTGGAGAGGGGGAGTCGTTCTACTGTGAAATTTGTGGAGCTTTTAACTGAAGTTTGCAAGGGCACTGAACAATCCATTGAATCACCGGAACATCCACAACATCCACTATTCTGGAGTCTTTTTTCCATTAAATTCAACCAAATTCTGCAAGAGCAATGGTCACCCGGTTATTGTGAAACGTTTGCCACAAAACTCGGAATCCAGTACTTAAATAAGGTGATATTAACACCTTCCTTTTTGCCACGAAACTCGGAACCAAGTTGATTTCATATACATTTTGTGGTTTGTAGGACAAAAATCAGTTTTCTAGCAATTTCCGGAAATTACTCGAGCTGGTTTTCGTAGATAACGCCAATTTATTTCCAGCTTTTGCGGCAACCCAAAAGGATCCAGATGTTGTTCGAGAGACGCCACCAGACAATTGGAATCCAGGTAAGCTTGTAAAGAGGCCAGAAGGAACCACTTCGTCTGTGCGAAACATTTCACAATCAGAGGGTTCCAGTTTACCAGAGGAGGTGGAGACAGATATACGAAATACCATACTTCTAATGGCACATAATAACATGTTGACTATTCAGCAAATTGAATTTGCTCAAAATAGTCTCACTAGATCCACCTGGGCAGCACAAGCCTTCTTAAATAAATCAGACATGGAATCGAAGCGTGACTTCATTCTTGAATCGATGGCCACGCAAGAGGGGTTGGAGAACAACAAAAAGAAGAAACGTATGTGATGTGCTGGAATTTTAAATGGTGTGGTTGATAATTTCTGTGTTTTTATGTTTGTTTGGTATTAGTTAGTAATATTATTACTTAATATAGTGTAATTGTTGAGTAGATTTCATTATGTTTCCTTTTTCCATTTTCACTGCCAATTTAGCTTAATATAGGTTAATGGTGTTTTGATGTTAATGTTGGTATTTATAGGTTCAATTTAGCTTATTGTATGATTGTAAGTGCTTATGCAACAATTTCTAGGTCCAAATCAGTATCATTCATAAAAAATCTCATTTTCATATTTCTTAAGGTGTGTTTGGATCAGACTGCTTCTCTGTGTTTAAAGTGGATTGTGTTGTTGTTTCCTGTTGAAATATGTTACTTGAGGTCCCAATAGAGCAATAGAGTCATAAGATCCAGGCCTTATGACCTAAAAAGTCAAAATCAACAATATAATCTCATATCTGTGCACTGTGTGGATCTTGTGATCCATAAATCTCCATATTAGTTCATAAGTTGTAGGTTTAGATAAATTTAGCTTTATTATAGATTATTACAACATGTTCAGTCAATTAGGTTCATTAGAAATCCACCAAAGTCAAACTGAGTTCACATTTCAACAAAGTCAAAATTGGCATAGTGGCAGAAAACCATTTTTTTCAATGATTTTTCATGATTTTTCTGTTTAGAGATAGACTTTGAAATTCTTGGAGGTTAAATTCCATCAGCTAATCTTTCAGAATCCATCTTTGTCTTATTTTTCAGATTTTTTTTTTAGTGCTTATTTGAGCACTTATTTTGGCCTGCAGGGAAAGCATATGCCCTGCATCCTAGTCTTAGTCTCAACAGGCAATCTTCATAAGCCTTTCCTAGGGTTATTAGTGGGTCCCACACTTGGTATTTTGGCTTTATGGAAAGGCCAGTGTATGAGTTTGTTGGAACCAAGCCTTAATTGGACCTATTAGCTTATTTGATAAGCTAGAAGGTGGCCTGCAGGCCTGTTGTTTCTCTGTGGGTTGAAGGAGTTATTTTTTTGTGCTTAACAGCTTATTGAATGTGCTTTTTCCTTGGTTTTAGCTTAATCTCAGTAATTTTAATCTTCTTCTATCTTATTCAAGCCTTGGTTCACTGTTGGTAGCTTATTCTTAGCTTTTTAAGCTTCATAAGCTCACTTTTGCTCATTTTGGTTCGCTGTGGTGAAAATAAGCTCCCACAGAGCTTATTTCTGAGTTTTAAGAAGTTTGTTTTTATTAAAGTTTGTTATAGTTGTTGTTTAAGTGTTTTGCAAAAAGAAAAATTGAAAAATAAAATAAATAGCAAAAAAGTGGGGTTTATGGGAATCGAACCTGGAAGCTCAGCCTCACAACAGACACAACCCAACACCCCCTTCCATCTGCTCTGGGGCACCAGTTCCATTAACTCTTGCATAATCAATTTACTTAAAGTACTATTAGTGTATTTTGCTTATTTTAGTTGTTTTGCTTATTCCAGCTTATCTGGATAAGCTGTTTTAACTTTGAAATTCTTGGAGGTTAAATTCCATCAGCTAATCTTTCAGAATCCATCTTTGTCTTATTTTTCAGATTTTTTTTAGTGCTTATTTGAGCACTTATTTTGGCCTGCAGGGAAAGCATATGCCCTGCATCCTAGTCTTAGTCCCAACAGGCAATCTTCATAAGCCTTTCCTAGGGTTATTAGTGGGTCCCACACTTGGTATTTTGGCTTTATGGAAAGGCCAGTGTATGAGTTTGTTGGAACCAGGCCTTAATTGGACTTATTAGCTTATTTGATAAGCTAGAAGGTGGCCTGCAGGCCTGTTGTTTCTCTGTGGGTTGAAGGAGTTGTTTTTTTGTGCTTAACAGCTTATTGAATGTGCTTTTTCCTTGGTTTTAGCTTAATCTCAGTAATTTTAATCTTCTTCTATCTTATTCAAGCCTTGGTTCACTGTTGGTAGCTTATTCTTAGCTTTTTAAGCTTCATAAGCTCACTTTTGCTCATTTTGGTTCACTGTGGTGAAAATAAGCTCCCACAGAGCTTATTTCTGAGTTTTAAGAAGTTTGTTTTTAGAGTAAACTTCAAAATACATCCCTGTGGTTTGCCCAATTTGACACTATACATCCCTCTCGAAAAAGTTAGGACAATTACATCCCTCCGTTAGTAAAAGTCAAACAATATACATCCAAAAGGACGAACGATGCAAATGTTGTGTCGTTAACTTGGACACGTAAGAGTTAGTAAGGGTATATCAGTCATTTTACGTTTTCCTCTTTTCTTTAACCTTCTTTATATACTACCCTTTGGGCCCTCAACACCACACAACATCAACTCCAAATCCAAGCTATAAATCTAAATCCAAACGCAACATAAACAACATCCAAATCCAAACCCGAGTACCAGATTCCACTCGGCTCCACTCGAAACCTCACCTATCTAATCCTAGTCCACAAACAACAATAAGAACATCATTAACACACTCACCACCACGAGAGTCTCGGTGGTGGGGTGTGGTGACTGCCGAGCACCAACGAGCCCAAACGGACCCTCAAACAACCTCAAACATCAAACAATATGTATCCCTCGTCATCACAAACTCAAAACAACAACAATAATAACAAACCCTCACCGAGTCACGAGTTGACTCGGTGAGTTCACCCGAGTCGTGACCGAGTCGCAACAAAAATGGATCCACACGAGTTTTTGAAGTTTAAAACATTTATCAAAATGATTTTTAGAAAAGATTTATCAATAAATCGGTTTTATTAAAAGATTTAGAAATTAGGGTTTTGAATAAAAATCAAAATAACTAACGGGGGTGGCTCGTGGGTGGTTTACCGTCGATAACAAGGTGAAAGGAGGTGGTGGTGACTCTCGGTGGTGGTGGTGGTTCACGGTGGTGGCGCGTGGAGTGAGTTAGGGGGCGTGTCGAGAGCTCAAAAGCTCCAGATAGGTTGTGGAGATGTCGATCTATCGATTGGGAAAAGAAAAAGGGTTGCCGGAAAATTTTCCGGTGGCCGGCGCCGGTTTCTGCTGGTGTTCCAGCGAGTGGGGTTTATGGGAATCGAACCTGGGAGCTCAGCCTCACAACAGACACAACCCAACACCCCCTTCCATCTGCTCTGGGGCACCAGTTCCATTAACTCTGGCATAATCAATTTACTTAAAGTACTATTAGTGTATTTTGCTTATTTTAGTTGTTTTGCTTATTCCAGCTTATCTGGATAAGCTGTTTCACCCATCTTATTTTTCCTAGCTTCTTTATCACTTAATACACTTTCCATATTTTTTTCATATTTTTTACTGTTCACTTGGTAATTTTTAGATTTAATTTTAATTAAATTAGTTTAAATTAAAAAACCAAAAATAAATTAGTTTTAGTATTTAATTTTTATCCCAGATAACTTTTTATAATTTTTCAAACTTTTATAAGTTATTAAGCTTCTGTAAAAATTATTTTTTTAATTTTCACTTTTAATTTTCTAATTTTTAGATTTAAATTAGTTTATCTAGCTTTTAATTAATAATTAAGCAATTAATTAAGAAATAGCTTAAAAATAAATTTTAGAAACTTTTTATAATTTTTTAGGATTCCTGAGATGGTTAATTAGATTTATAAATTTTTCTATAATTTTGTCACTTTTAGTATTATTAGTAATTTAAAAATAGTTTAAATAGTTTAATTAATATAATTAGTAATTAATTAATATAAAATCCACAAAAAGACAAAAAAACATATTTTTTATTTTAAAATTTGTTTTTAGTTATTTTATAATTTTATAAATTTAATTTTATATATTTCAACCACAACATTGGTGAATGGCAAAAATGAGTGCCAAAAATCTCTACACATATATCTCAACCATATCAACTAAGGCCAAAAAATAAGCCAATGAAAATTTATTTGATTAAATACTTAAGCCATCATGTATTTAAAAGGAAATGAAGCTAAACTACCGCTACTTGTTTTGAGCCACGTACAGTGTACCCGACTGTTTCACTCCCCAACGCGTCATTCGTCTTGCTCCTTACATTAGGTAGCTTGAAACTGCAACTCCCTTTATACCATGGAAACTGCAAATCCCAAATTTGAACTCATAAACAATTGTGGTTAGAATTTCTGCCCGGCAAAAATTTGCAGTGAACCCTACAAATAGCTACTGAAGTCAACTACTGGAATACCTAAAATGGCCCTATAATGAAGTCATAAGGTTACCTGGAACGCCTTTTGTCGGTTGGTGTCGCGCTTTTGTCATGAAACCTTGGGCTGTTAACTGCACATAAAGAAATGGAGGTCAGATTGCTATCCCGTGCAGGATAGACATGAAATAGAATATTGAAATATAAAGGTACCTTATAATCTGAAGATTTCTGCTCATGTGGAACAGAATATTTGCTAGAAAGCAGTCCATTAGCAAGCTTTGTTCTGCCAAACAATGTAAAAGTTCACGAATTAGACACTAAGTGGCAAATTATAGAATTCTATAACATCTCAACACAGATCCCACAACTGTTGCTGTGTAATTCAAATTTGACAAATTTTTTGGCTCAATTGCACGTAATTGATCAAGTTTGACTTTCCCCACCTTTTTTTTTTCTGTGTGGGTGTTTCAAACCTTTCCGCGGTCCTAGAACTTTAAAATATGTGAAACATATAAGTGAAAGAATATGTGTTTTATTTGTTTTCAACTCATTCTATAAATAGTAAGTGATAATGCGGTCCTGTACCTCTAGAATAAGTTGTCAACCGCTTTGCATACCAAAAGAGGCCGCTACAATGTCGGCACACCTGATCGCAGTCTCCCAAAAACACACAATCTAAAGGCGGCCCTGGATAGTTAGCAAAAACAAAGATGTAACTACATTAGAAACCCAAAACAAATTTAAACGGCTACAAAAGGTTGGCTGATAATGCCCTGGCCCGGTTACACAGATACTAATGGCTTGACTTGCCTAGGTGCGCTGACTGTCTGTGTTTGTTGTTCGCCTGCGAGCTTATGCTACTCTTTTCGGCTATTGTGTTAACACCTGTAACAACACAAATAAGGAATGATTAAAATAATATAAACCATCTGTCATATCCCGTATGCATCAGTCCAACAAAAAAAATGAGTCCGCTTAGCTTAGGTGGTTGAACGACTTCGTTTGTTATTGGTACCTGAGGAGACGGGATCCTTTTCTAATGTTTGTTTGCTATCTGTAACAACATCTTGCAAATAATTAATATAAACCAATCCATCTCTTATATCTTATACCAACAAAACTTAAGCTAAGAGTTATAGATCGTTAGAGAACTACAATGAGAAAAATTCACCCGAGGTCCATTATACTCCTCAAGCACATCTTGTAGACGAACATTGTACATCTTCACCTACCTAAACACAAAAACCCCAAAGCCATCACCAAACAATCCAAACACTAAACATAGACATGTAAAGCTAAAAGCCGAACATTATAAGTAATAGAACAGGTCATGGCAAACTCGCCTCATCAACATATGTAAGGCTGAAGTGTGCGGACCAAAGCTGAAAGCAACACCAAAAAAACACTCAAAGCAGAGCGCGGATCAGTCATGATGCGAATATACAACGCATTTAGAATATAAAGACTCATTCAGTAGCGATGAAAATGAAACGAAGTTAACTGGAATAGCAATTACCAAGTTTGATACGTATAACTTAATATCAAATTAAGATTCAAAAAGGCCTAATCCATGATAGACTCATAACGAATATATAAACTCTCGTATTCCTAAATACCCATTAGTAGGTGTATGATTGTAAACATCAAGAGCTGATGCAATCGTGCAAATAAAAATAACATATGTAACCTGGTTTGGTACGTACCTGTAAGCGACAAAAAGCGAGAGAAAATTATTTGGAAGATGCAATTGCAAAGATTCCGCTAGACCTCCGGCCTTCTGCTCAATTTCTTTCATCAACTCTTTACGCCACAATGCTGCTCTTGCCTTTTCTTCTATATCATACTGCTGTAATAAATATAATGTATCATCGTAAATAAATGCAGCAAAACCATATTCATTGCATAACATATCTTAAAAAGGTGTATAAACAAATGTTGCTCTTGCCTTTTCTGCTATATCATATCGCCTTTTCTTCTATACCGGTTGCCCTGCCGTGACAATCAAACACCGTCAACGGTTGCAACTATAACAAAAATGTGCTAAAGCAACGACACGAACATACGGCCTACATATGCCAATGATAAACATGTAGCAGAATAAAGCCGAAAAAACATCCATGGCTGCGTCACAGTAAACGGCCCGCCAAGATAAGGCCTTTCTCACAATTTAAGCATTTGAGTAACATAACCTGGAACCAAACAACCTCATTAATATTACAATCACCCTATGAAATAACATATTAAACCAAAAGATAAATTTTCTTAACCAAAAATCTAATCTTTTTATCCACACATTTATTAAATCCCAAATTCTTTTAAAAATTAAAAAGGAAAATTACATACCTGAATTTGAGGCAACATAGAGAAACATTCCATTCTAGAAGAGCATAAAACATGGCATCACCAATTGGCTAACAACAACAAAACGGAATCAACAACGAAACCCTGATTTAGGGTTTTCTGTCACATAAGGTGTTAACCTGCATTCACACCAACAACAAACAGAAATAATCAAATATAAAAAACTATCAATTAGTTAAAAAATAAAATAAAAATAAAATAAAAAAATCATTGTCACCCCAAACCCTAAATCTCAAATCCGTAAAAATTAAATACAATTAAACCAAAAACCATAAAAATTTTACCTGGTATAATCGACTTAGAGATACTCTCAAGTACGTTCATCTTATCTTGGACTTAACAACAACCCACAACTCAAGAAACAACCATAACACCGACTTATCTAAACCATTCATTCTCCCAGAAAGTGATCAGCGGTTAGCGAATCATTTTTGTGTGGGTGTGACAAAGAGTACTCCCGAAGATTCTAGTGTTGTATATAGAAAATAAAGGCGGTGGAAAGCAAACGGGCCAAACATGGCATTGGATCGGGCGATATCTAGCAGGAAAAAAAAACGGTTAGCCCACGACGATAAACGACGTTGTATTTGATGGTAAATTATATATATATAGTAATTTGCTAGTCTCAAATGTCTTCAATAATGATCACATATTCCGTGTAATTACATTATTTATAAAATCGGTTTGCGTAATACTTAGCATGTATAGTTTCTCTTTAAATATTTTTATTTGGATCATGGACATATAATATACAATCTGAGTGAGTTAGTTTTAAGATAAAATAATAAATTAAGCGAGATTAATAATCGAAATTTATTTGACACTTGTGTGTTTAGTTTGGAGTATGGGAATGAAGAAATGACTTTCATTCCCAATAAAGTTGTTTGGTTTATGAGTTTGGTTTTTAAAAATTGATATAAAACTTAAAAAAGTAGTCATTTTCTATACTTTCTTGGTGGGTTTGTAAACACATTCCAATACTTATAGGTTATAGCTATAATAATTCCCTAATTAAAACAAAACACCTAGTAAATCTATTATTTAGTGTTAATTGCAATGAAGTAACTAGAGGTGATCTTCTTTAATTATATTAAACCAGACGTCCAGCATACACTAAACACAATACTTAGGGTGCGTTTGGTATGATGCCATTAATGACAATGGGTATGAGTTTGATAGTAGTGGTGGGTACCTCATTTATGAAAGATCCATACCTAGCTCTCTTGATGTATATGAAGTATGGATTATATCTATCATTCATTACCATAGTGGTGGGCCCCCTCATCTTAAACAAACACCTTTAATCATTTTCATAGTCATAGTCTCATTCCCATAGTGGGATACCAAACGCACCCTTAATTAATGTGTCATCACTTTAAATTACACTAAGTGTGCGTTTGGTATCCGACTATGGGAATGACACTATGACTATGAAAGTGATTAAATGTGTTTGTTTAGGATGAGGGGCCCACAACTAGAGCAGGCAAATTGGGTACCTGTTAGGACCTGTTAAGACTAGGGATGGCAAAAGCACCCGAAACCGACGGGGAAAACCGAAACCCGAACCGGTTGGGTCGGGTTCGGGGGCGGGTTGGCGGGTTTGGATGCGGGTTTGGGTATTGATATAATTTTTTAGCCGGGTACGGGTTCGGGTACGGGTTTGGGTAATACCCGCCCGATTACCCGTACCCGTATCCGTTTACCCGAATCTATATCCGCTTTATTGATATTATAATTAACTAGAATATATATACAGTATATATAATTTCTTCCATTATATTTTTTTATATACGTATCTCTATTAAATAACATATTTATTCTGTACATGAATTATCCAAATGGGTTAAATCGTTTGATACGATATTCATTTTCTTTAACTTTAAAAAAAATAAATATATTATGGTGTTTTCCTTTGTTTTTTCGGTGGATTTTAGTGTGACTTAATATTAATACCGCCATTTTGTCCATATAATATTCAATTGGGGATAACCGAAACCCGCGGGGAAAACCCGAAAAACCGATGGATTTTGTAAACGGGTACCCATCGGGTTTTGGGGCGGGTTTGGGTATGGATTTCATAAACGGGTACGGGTACGGGTTCACTAAAACCCGACCCAAACCCGACCCGTTGCCATCCCTAGTTAAGACCTGTTAAGTGAAAAATGTATATGCAATTTTTTTATTTTTTAAAATAATTGTTTTTTGTATTCTAGGGTTCAATATTTAACTTTTTTTATACATAAAACGTATAACTGTCATACTCAAACCACCAAAACCAAGTGTTAAACGAGTCGTTTTCATGTTTGAAACTTATGTTATTCGCGCGCTCCGAACCTGTTAAGACCTGTTAAGACACGATTTGCCAGCTCTACCCACAACTATGGTAATGAATGATAGAAATGCTCCATACTCCATATACCTCATTGTGATTGATGGCGGCATACCAAACGCACCCTAAAAATGACACTTCTTAATATGTTAGTAGTATTTAATTCCTATGTTGCTCAATGCCTTTGTCTATCATTTTTTCTAGCTCCACCACCACGTATGCATGTGCGAGTTATCTCAAATATATACATATAATTGGAAATTAAAGAGTGAAACTACGCGTTTATGGTTGACACTCTATGATGCCGACATACCTTTCATTGAAATTGACAAGCCGGATACGTTTAAGTTTTCGTTTTCGTAATAGTGCCAAATACAAACACTTGCGAAAAAGAAAAAGAAACGTGCTTGTTTTTCTCGTTTTATATTTTGTTGTTGGTTTTACACAAGCTAGTGTTTAAGTTTGTTGTATAATTTTAAACTATGGCTATTTTTTTAACTAGCCATTTACGGATATAAGAAAACGAATCGTACCGACTAAAATGATAGCTACTAGTTAAAATATACATAAAGCTTATCAAATGATAAGAGTATTTTATCTTTTTGAAATATTGTTTGATTATAGGAGGCATAAATACGTGGTCGGGTAGCAAAGATAATAATAAAATTGATCACATTAATAGGTCACGTTTATCAAGTGTTGCAGACAACGACCTTTTTGTTGGCTTGATGGCGCCTACTCATTTCATTCCGACTTTCGTAGCACTTTCCTATATCTGTGATTATGTTACTAGATATATATGTTTGGCAAAACTAACTGTAAACTGTATGATGTAAGCTGTAAACTATAAGCTGTAAGTTGCAAAGCTGTTAACATGAGATACAAGTTGTATCATTTTTTTCAATAAAAGTGTTTGGTAAATTAGCTGTTAAATGTAATTATTAACTGTTAACAGTAATTTTATGTTTTAACAGCTCCAAAATATTTTAAAAGCTTCATGAATCAGCTTTTCATTATGGAGCTACTTGTTTAAGTTAAAAGCTTGAAGTTGATGTATCAAACAGAGCTATTGAAGGAGATTATTTTTGTAACAAAAAGCTTACAGCTCCAAAAAAGCTGCGTGCCAAACATGCCCAGAGTAATTATTTAAAAAAATATTGCATCCATATGCATTCTAAAGATAAAATTATTGTATCAATCAAACATGACAGGTTTACACACAAAGAATTGGTTTGTATGATTATGAACATATAAATTGTGAAATATTGAGTATTGACAACAATTTGCAAGAGTTTGGGAGAAAGCAAGGTGCAAATTTTGGTGAAAATTCAACTTGCATTAAAAAGTTATTCCAAATTATCCATGGCATTTATAAAAGCTATTCTAAAATTTTAGAGGACTAAGAGATTCTAAATTGATCCAATGTTTACTCATTTCTTCATAATTCAAAAGTAAAAGATGCCTCAAACCACTAATAAAAATTACTAAATATGGTTAAAATCGATAAGAAACAAACCGTTTTTAAGCATGTTACAGGAAGATTCTTGATCAAACACTTAAACCTAATTCATCACATATTCAATCTTAATATAAATTCATTGTTTTATTTCCTAACAACATATATTCATTAAATATATGGAAACGTACTAGCAAGTAGCCACAGGCTATAAACGAGAAAGATACAGGAATGTGAACAAGCATCACATGGATTAGGCTTCATTTGCATACCTTTGTAAAATTAAACGTGTGTTTCTGAACATAGTAAGTTAGTAACGATGTTTAGGACTACGTATAACATTTGTTTAATTTTTTAAGCTATGTTAAGTTTAGTGGTAAATGTCATTTAAGAGGAACATAAGTAGGATGTGGTAAAATTTGTTGAGTAAACAGAACTTCGTCAATGAAGTTATAAAAATATATTATAATTAGTAAGAACTCACTAGAGATTTCTACCAATGAGACAAACAAAGAAGGGTGTGATATATACAACTAATACCTTTAACAACTTAGGATAACTACAAATCCTGCATAGTTCTTTAAAAAAAATCCACAAAAATCAATATAATCATAACCAAAAGCGAAGACCATGTTTGTAGCACATTCAAAAACATGTGTTCTACGTTAACATCACTCTAGATAGTGTTGATTGTTGAATGATAAGGAGTCATAATAATGAATTAAACATGTTGAGTCCATGATGACTTATTCAAATGTATAACGTACAATAGCTTAAATAAAATATATAGTGTATTATAAGTGTATAAATAATTGAACCTTCAATCCAATGACTCATTCAACCTTAAACAAAATGGAATAAACATCTATAAAACAGATACTAGTCTTGTTTATAACAACCATTTCTTAAGATAAACTATGATAATAGTAACAACACATCAAGACGGAACTTGACAAATTTTACTGGAAATGTCAAATTGTAATGTATTTTATTTAAGGAGGCCAATCTACACTTTCTTTTAACATTTGTACTAATAATGTCTAGCACTAAAAAATATAAAGGTTAAAATTTTAAAAAGGCCAAAACTCCTCTCAGTCCTCATTAAGTTCCGTCCCTAAACACATATAGTTGCATACTTGCATGCCATCATCATTATTGAAAACTACACTAATACCATACGTACATCAAGGAAAATTACTTGATTGTTTTTATCATATAAAATGATATTGCAAGAACCTAGCATAAAAGGGGTTAGGATGGCAAAACTTAGGGGTGCGTTTGGTTTGTTATTCGGAATTACTATTGGTATGGTTCTATAAATAGGTGAAATGAAATTATAATCTATGATTATAATTTCATTGCTTATTTTTGGTATGAAAATTGAGATATGAATATTACATTACTATGGGTTTCATTTAACTATTAAAAAAATATTATTTTTGATAAATAAATACCAAATAAAAGACATTTTTGCACTATTAATGCTTGAAAGAAAATGAATGTATTTAAAATACATATATTGAATGTGGGCTATAGGCCATTACTATTGAAACCTACCCATTTTCCCATCAATGAGGCTACGGGTTTCAACTTGGTTTTTTGATTCTACGATAACCAAATTACAACAATGACTATCATATCATTCCTTAATTCCGAAAGACACATACCAAACGCACCCTTAATACATTATGAATCACTTTATTCAATAATGAAAAGAAGTTACTTGGTATACTTTTGTAATCCATGTTATAAAGGGGGAACTCTATATATACCTAACTTATTTTAATTTTTTATTTTTTAATAAATGTTTTAAAAGAATTATAAAAGCTTTCGGGAAAAAGGTGAAATTTTTTATGTCTAAAATTAAGTAAATATGAAACTCTGCCCATTATATAAAGAGTGAACCATTGTTAAAATCCAATAGCGGGGTAACCCTTTACCCAAAAAAAAAATCCAATAGCGAAATGATTGTATTAGCTTTTATTATCATTGAAATATTTTAAGCTAAGTTATTCTTAATTATCATTGAATGTTTTTCGGCCGACCTTTCAACCTGCAATATTTAGCAATAGTTTTAATTTTTTTTTTCCTACAACATAATTTGTATGCATGGGTTATTTGTGATCAATGTTACAAAGTCATATCATACATAGTAAAATTTTCAATTTCTAATATTATATATGTTTGGTAAAAGTAGCTATGAGCAGTAGCAGTGAGCTGTGAGCAGTAGCAGTGAGCTGTGAGCAGTAGCCAAAAAAGCTCACAGCTTCATAAAGAAGCATTGGGAAAATGAGCTTTCCTAAAAAATAGCAAAGCCCACAGCTCTCATGCCAAACGAACACTAAAAATCAAAAAGCTCATTGTTCACCGCTCATTGCCCAAAAAAGCTCCAAAAAGCTTTGTCCCAAACATAGCCTAAGAAGAACGTGAATTGAAACTTTTTAGTAAAAGTTATATTCTCATAAAAACATATACCACAAAAACATGTACTCACTTAGACTTTAACCTTGCGAATGTCTGTTGTCACAAAGTACAAATACCAAACTAGTTGTTTATAATGGAAAATATTGTCGATCACTTGTCTCGATTGACCAAATCTCTAATATAGTCTTTGCCAAATCTTTAATATTTAGTGGTTTATATTTGTTCTCATTTTTGCACATGGTAGATTAACAAACAACCCCCCACTTATGTATACTTTTCTACTCACCCATGTGTTTTATAAAATTAGTTTGGCTTACCTAAGAAGTCCAACATCATCATCGAATCAAACACGAGATCATGCAACTCTTTCTTTGGCTTTTCCTTTATAATTAAAAATTTTAAAAAACAAAACAAAAGTAGAAAGCGTGTTTTAAAGAAAGTGAAATGTGAACATAATATACCACCACTCAAAACTTAACACCAACGTACACCCACGGACTTCACGCCAATATCATCTCATATTTATCTCGTGCCAATATATACATACTATTCTTCTATTTATTATCATTTTCATAGCACAGCTATTCTCCTTATTCAATCACTTACATTTTTTCTCTCTAACTTTGAACGTATCATTTCATATCAAACATAGCTTCATTACATAGTTTTGAGTATAATCATGTTGAGATCACCCTCGGTTGAATACGATTTCTTTCGTCTCAAGGATGAATCTTCTACTCCTAAGAAGCTTTCGGATCGTCGAGGTAGGCTTGTTAAATTTTATACTTATATGATTATTCACGCAAAAATGTTGATAACCGGAAATATATACTGCATGAAACTGCTTATTGAGAAGAGCTTTCTATACTTTTGTAGATATTCAAGGTGTGATATCGAAGATAAACCCGGAACTTTTGAAAACTGCGATTGCTTCTGCTTCGGCTTCTGCATCTGCTAACTCGGGTTTCTTGACTAGCAAGTCATCATTGTCACCTAAGCCACAACTTCAAACTCTACCAGTTTATAACCAAGATTGTGGAAATGTTAACATGGCTAAAAGTGGTCCTCCTTTGACTATATTCTACAATGGAAATGTTTCTGTTTTCGACGTGTCGAGTGATCAAGCGGAACAGATTATGAAAATTGCTCAAAGTGGGAGTACTTCGGGTTCGAAAATTGCTTGTGAACGACCACCAGTAGTTGTGAAGGCTGAAATCGATCAAACTCCGGCACCTAACAAAGGTATGTAGTATTTAGTATTGGCTTTGAATCGTATGTAAGTTTTTAATGTAGTAGTTATTGTTGTACTAAATTTCAACTTTAATGTTTATGTTGCTCAGATCTACCATTGTCAAGGAAGAAATCTTTGAGGAGGTTTTTGGAGAAGCGTAAAGAAAGGTTAGTATTACAGTATTACTTGCTTTTTTATTATTTCAATTTTCACATCTCATATTTACTAAATTACTAGTAGTACACTTTGTGAGTTTATTACCTTTTTAAGGAATATTAGGTTTCAATACTTTTACATTTCTCTGCAAACAATTGTGATTTATATAAAGTACATAGCTGACTTTTATTATTCCAAAACATTGGTAAAAATGGGTACCATAGAATTATCCATTAACAAGAGCTATAGTTGTAAAAAGAACATTAGAAACTCATCTAACTACTTTTTGTTTAGGTATTTATTAGTTTTAAGAAAATAAAATTGCTAGCTTTTCCCTTTAAAAAACCTATTCAATAAAAGCTTGAAAAACAATTTTTTTAAGTTTTAAAATTAAACTAAACTAAAAAAAAAAAAAAACAAAAAAAAAAAAAAAAAAAAAAAAAAAAAAAAAAAAAAA
>LBNU01031345.1:308091-335200 GCA_014162995.1 Artemisia annua | reverse complement strand
CTAAAAATGTTGAAAAAGAAAAGAATGTTGAGAAAAACAAAGCTGTTGTCGATAAACCAAAAGTGTTAGCACCTGGCCTTTTTAGGATTAGTCCCACTACTGCGTGTGCCTCAACATCTAGGACTAATGAAAAATGCACAAAGGATAATTCTACTAAGCCTAAGGATGCTAAAAGTGACAACAAAGTAAATTCTAATGAGTTGTGTTTGCGTTTGGTATCATTGTGTGTGTGTGGTGAGAACACGACATATACTCAAGTGAACTCACGCCAATACTTAAACAAGCGAAGCCAACAAGAATCGAGACAAGACTCAAGAATACTCACACCAAGAGGTGAATAACGTTCAACTTCAATCAAAACGAGTCAAAACTCGATGCGAAACATCCGGGTCAAACTACATAATCCATTCAACACAATCGCACTTAAATGGTCTACTAGGTCAACCTTATGGTCAAAGTCAAACTCAAGTAACCAAAACTAAACAAGGGAAATCGTACGAATTATTGGATACTTATCGTATTTGCTAATACGATAGTCCAACAATTCCATCAATGTACTTGTTAATTCATAGTTAACTCATACTTAGCAAAGTGATGGTAAATCGTAGGATGGGTCATCTATTAATATTCTCCCCCGACACGTTTGTTAGGCCCTAATTGGATTTAGCAACCCAATTAGTCCGTTAACCGTATCGGATAGTTATATTAATGTTAACCAATCCGTAACTCGACATACACTAACATGAACCTCAATACTTCCTAAAGGGTAAGTCTTGATAAACGTGCCCTGGAAACGATTTATAACCCGTTCGTAATAATATTTACTTGTTGTTTCTAATAAATATTAGATAACGTTATTATCGTTATTTATCGGTTTCTCATTAACTTAGAAATATTAATAAACGTATTCAACGTCAATTAACATTCTTTATTAATTTGAAAACAATATATAACATACTTCTCGTCTCCCAATATTTATTATTATTAACTTGTAAATAATAAATAACGGTTGCTAGTTGTTATTTATATTTAGAAGTTAATTACATGTACATATATATATAAAGCATTCACATCATTAATATTATTTAGTCATTATATTTCTCGGGTTATCACTCGTTTCGAGTTCACTTTCATCACGGGTCAAATAGTCAACATCACCAAATCTATTTTGGCTCGTCGAGGTCACTCGGGACTAAAAAGTCTCGATGACACTCGACACGGCTCAAACCACACAATCCTATCCTAATCGGAGAACCAATATCCGCAATAACCACTTCAACACTTAATCCTACTCCCCGTCAATCTATTATCATTACTGCATCTCATCGACAACCACAATAACCCGCAAACCAAACACTTGCCGAGACCCTAAAGGTCTCGGCTCTAACCCTCGGCCAAACAACACTAACAACGACTAGAACAACTCGAGAACAACGACAAGCTAACAACAAGAACAGCAACATCAATACAACAACAACAACCATTGCCGAGACCTTAGTGGTCTCGGCCTTAGCTCTCGACAACATCACAAGAACACCAACACGAACAACAAATCTGAATCCAATCCTAGCCCTCAGCTACAAACCATCATCAAAACCAATCCAAATCCATCCCGAATCCAACACGAAACACAAACACAATAACACAACACGATACGAACAACATGAAAATGAACAAATGATACCAAACAACACTTTTTAATCTCGTTTTATTTATTATCTTTTTGGTTATTATTGAGAACCCTTGAAACCCGTGGGTTGTTGGGTCAAACCGAGGCACGAATGACCACCAAACCATGATATCTACTCACCTAAGTCTTCATATAATCGAGAACGCGAAAGAGATGAAGATGGGTGGTGAATTCGAGACTGAAAGCTCGAATGAAATGGTGTTAAGGTATTGTATATGGCGCGTGTGGTACATAGATATATTGGGGATGATATGAGGAGCAAGGGGGTGATGGCGGTGTGAGGTGACGCGCGACGGTGTGGCCGGAAACTGGCCGGAGGTGGCCGGATATGGATGGGAGAGGTGGTGGGGTGGAGCGGCTGTGTTGGTGAAGAAAGGGTATCAAACCCTAGTTTGAGAAAGAGGGAGTATATATAGGGTCTTCCAAGGACATGTGACAAACCCTATTGCACCCTTAGGGACCAATTGTGTAGTTTTTCTCATATCTTTAACGAAACGTGAACGGAACTAATAAAACGCGTCATAACTATTTCCCGAGCTCCCGAAACCATTTCTATAAATTTTAGAATCATTTTTCCATAAACGTTGATTATAAATACGTATAACTTTATTTCTCGTTGCCCGATTAACTTATTATTCACGTTTTAATCGTTTTATAGCCAAATCTCGCGCAGGACATCCTAGACTTCGACAAACGTTCCCGAAATATGAATAAAGAGGATATGAGAGAAAATATATAGGAGTCCGAATTTGCGGGTTGTCACAAAAAAGAAATTCAACTGCTAACCGAAACACTAAGATAACCTTGAAAGTAAGAAAATTTATAGAAATTTCCTAAAAAGCAGTTGCATTACATACATGTCAATGCCTCATAACATTGTACATTACACTTGCCAAGACACGGGCAATCTCAGCATTAACCGGACACGTTAAACCTCATCACAACCTCAGAATATTATACTATTGTGACATACATAAATATGGGCTAGTGACTTACAAATTTGTAATGTGCAGGTAGTTTGCCCACAATAATCAAGCCATTACATATAGCAAACAAACATAACAATATCCTTATATTAAAAAAAAAAAAAAAAAAAAAAAAAAAATAAAAAAAAAGATGTAGAAATTGCTGCCTTTGTCTTCATCCTTATGCCTTTGTCTTCATCCTTATTCAAGACGCAATTTTTGGAATCTAAACATCATTAAGGGCATGGTCGGCTGCAACTACAAATATGATGTCTAGTTATGTCTTGCATTGAAATCCTGGATAAGGCATACATATAATGACAACATCCGAAAGTGCACAACTTTTAACAACAGTAAGAAAAATAAATGTAAAAACGAACTTGTAAGTTCTTTTTTGTTAATCCTAATATAAAAACAAACTTGTACGATAAACATACTACTACAGACTGATCCTCAAGTATTATTCTTTAAAAATTGATTGTGCTAGTCATTGTTGAAGTTACTATATTTAAAGACTATTAACTCAACAAACTTATATAAATAAGTCCACGTTGTCTAACTAAAACCCCATGAAAGCAGATGACCATGTAGACATAATGTTTCATTTTCTAAGATTAAAATAGTTGATATTTCTAATGAAGTGTAATCCTAAATTATGACTACAGAAATGTCATGTATATAACTTTCCAAATATTGTGACATGTTTGGACCCGGCATGTTGGTTGCTTCAGATCTGTAACATTTTCAAAGAAATAAATAAGCATACACATACCTATATGTGCGCACAACTTTTTCTCCGTCCAATTTCCTCCTCAGCCTCCTTCAACACGGTTCGAATATCATCTGTACCTACTCCATCAGTTCTACCTCCGGGTAAAAGCCATGTGTCCTGCAAAACAAAACAATAACCACAATTAAACACTAAAGACTAAAATTAATATAAGACTACGTTGATGGACCACAGTTTTCGCCAGCTAGCTACGAAAATGGTTACAGACCACATCGCACCCACTTGTTAATAAGCAAACCCAACATGAGCAAATTGACAACTAACTACTGTACATTTCAAATTTACCAGATCAGATTCCCCAACCACATCCTATCTCAAGAACTCAATACTTCATTCAAATACTGATCCAATCTTTGTTTTCAGGAAAGTAAATCAAGTTGAAAGTCAGAACTGTTTCAAAACTAATTCAAAATACAAAGTAAATGTAGTAACCTGATTTCTAATTAAAAAACACATTAGATCTATAAAAAAAAAAGAACACGTAGATCTATAAAAAAAAAGTTAAAAACACATAAATTTATAAAAGAAAACACATAAATCTAAAAAAAATCAAATTCGACGGCTAAAACATGTCTATGTGGTTGATAACTGTCATACAAAGTTAAAGACCAACCTTGGAGACTAATAGTTACATGTCCTTACACGCTGCACCCAATTTATAAATCACCAACATTAAGTACGATAGATGACATTCTTACACAACCTAACTTCAAGTTATAAACATTAAGTACTACACAAATAAACCGAGTGTTCTGAAACATAAACTAATTTCCTAACTAATAGTAAAATTAGAATTTAAAAATGTGTCAAATNATAACCACAATTAAACACTAAAGACTAAAATTAATATAAGACTACGTTGATGGACCACAGCTTAACTACGAAAATGGTTACAGACGACATTGCACCCACTTGTTAATAAGCAAACCCAACATGAGCAAATTGACAACTAACTACTACACATTTCAAATTTACCAGATCAGATTCCCTAACCACAACCTATCTCAAGAACTCGATACTTCATTCAAATACTGATCCAATCTTGAATCAACTCTGTAGTCGATTTTTACATCTTACAGCTTGGGAGATGCTTAGTCTTAGTATGTCATATTAATAAATCAATGAATAGAATACATGTGAATACTAAAAAAGCAAGCATATCTCAATCCAAAGAGACCACACACACTTTTTTTACGCTTACAATTACCAGTTAGTTGTTGTAATCATTCTCAAACATAACTACATCTTTAAGTAAAATATAAATACATGAAGAAAATGCTATTAACATGCAATGAAGTAATACACTGGGAGGTCTTTAGGTGTTTTCCCGATGTACGGTTACATCCAAGAGTCATAGAATAAACATAAATAAGGAATACCCTTTACAATAATCCATCCATTCATTTTTTTTAACCAAAATATAAGAAGCTAAACCCAATTTGCCCATTTAGTAATTATCATTGTAATCAATAAAACACAAAACACAACACAGGTTTATTGTTTGATTACAAATGGGTCAAAATGCAATCGAAACTTACCCAATTAACTAAATGGGTCAAAGTTGTTACCTTTAATGATGAAACAGATCCGGAAACATGGGTGACTGGTTGAGAAACGGTTCTATTCCCACGATGGGTAAATTTACTAAATGAGCATTATTACACAAACAAACGCTTATCTTGAGGTAAAGAAGATGGGGTCTGGAGTGGTATGAACCACGACCTTTGCTGTATCATGGTGTAGGAGTTGCTGTTATAGGAAATTTAGTATTTGAGCTATTTCATATCAACTTCCTGTCAAACCTCGCCATCTAAACGTAATGATTAATATATAAGATATTTTGCATGGACTCTAATATTACATAATTGTATAAAACGCATAAACGCCTCAAGTAATTTATTCTTACTTTGGAGATGTACACCTAGGTTTGCTTGACCGTCAGCTTCAGAATTGTACTCCTCCAAGAATTTGCAACAAATAAAAGAAATCCAAAAGTTAGAAACTTAATCATTTAGATATATTTCAACGACTACTATTTGTAAGGAAATACTACAAATGAATCCTTTATTTCCCAACAGTCACCCAAAGCATAGTGTTTACAACCACCACATGAACTGTTTTCTAAAGAAAAGCGTTGGCTGGTAATTAACCCAACCCGCCCTGTAAATTTGCTCATTTGATAATCCCATTATTCACCCGTCGATATTACCACCCATAGTAAACGATATGCTAAGTTGCATAAAAACTATATAAACTTATAAAGATGTAAATGATGGACACAAAAACATTTATGAAGATGATATCAGATAAACATACCCTTTCAACATGACAAATCTCGAAGGACAAAAACTTGTCCTTCAACTCTTTTGCCACTTTGCACAAGTTGGTCATATTCTGATTTTTAGTTTTCCACAAACCATTAACCTAAATTGTCAAATTTTTGTCAACACATTAAATTCAATCTAACAGAGTATCAAAAAAGGAATATATTCTTTTGGCAAATATCAATGTTAGCGAACTTAAAAAAGAGAACTGTGTGAATACTTGCATACAAACAAGTTTAGAGTCTCCATGTGCACGAACGCAGTTATAAAACTGAAATGCCCAAAGGCAAGTGAGACACCAAAAATACTGGATAACAGATGTTTATCAGCAGAAGATAAAGCCAGCAAAAGAGTTACCACTTTTTTTGACAAGCATCTGAATTACATGAAGTAAGCAACCAATTCAACGAAACAACATCTAGAAATCACTATCACATGACATATATAATATATTTATATATCCATCACAATCTACTATAAAACTTAAAAACATTATCAATCATGTTCACTTGAAGTACGATAATTCACATCAATTTGTTATCTAAGCATTGCAATTCAATAGCTAGAGTGTACTACAGCGAATATTCGAAATGACGAAACACAAATATAGCCAAACATAGATAACAACAATAGCAGGTGCAACAAACTATATAAAATACCAACCCCGTTCCCCAGAATCGAAAAAACATAAACAATAAACTTGGAATAAAACTTTTATAACAAACCTTAAAAAGAAACCATTTTTCCGGCAACAGCTGCGGTTCCCAGTGGTAGAGGAATATTCCGGTAAGGGCGGCGTTGGACGACTCCAAAAACTCAGATCTACAAAATGAAAATATAGATCTATGAATAAAAACCTTTAAAACTTGTTTAATATAAAGATATACTAAAAAAAACCTTGAAAACACATTCGTATTGGTGGTCGGTCATGGTGAATTGGTTGTGGGTTTTCGTCGCTGATGGGTGGTGGTGAGGGATTCGATGGGGTCACTTAGCGGTTGTGGCGTGGTGTGTTGGTTGGGGTGGTTGACGGATGTAATGGTTGGTGGTGGCGGATTTAAATAGTGGTAGTAGCGGTGTTTCCTGCAATTGTGGTTGATTGGAATACAACCATGTTGTATTGGAATACAGCCATGTTTCCTGCAATTAACCTTTCCTTCAATACTTGCAGTTTTGATTTCCGTTAACTACTTTCCTTCAATACTTGGTTGACAGACATTTATTGGTTTCCATTCACTACGAGTTCAATGGCAGACATTTACAAGGGTAAAATGGGGATTGACTGAAATTTCAGTTTTCCACAATTCCACTTTGACCATTTCTCCATTATATGTAGTAAAGATAGATTCAAGAAACACGATCAATGTTTAAAGGATCACGTAAAATAACTAAACATCCAATAAAAATCTCATATACATGAAAGTCGGGCGGTTCTTCGGTTCCGGAACCGAGAACCGCGGTTCCTAACCGAACCGAACCGAGAACCGCAATTTACAATATTGAAGAACCGAGAACCGAACCGCGGGTCTACAATTCGGTCCGGGTTGGGTCGGTTCCGGTTCGGTTCTCGGTTCCAGTTCGGTTCTCGGTTTATTTGCTCACCCCTAGTACAGTGCATGCACTGTACAAATATTTAAAGCCTTAGGTCCACCATTAGACCCCTTTATTAGGTCCACTAAACATATTCTTTTTTTTTATTTGTCTTTTAGCACTTTTTTTTTTTTTTTTTTTTTTTTTTTTTTTTTTTTTTTTTTTTTTTTTTTACAAGATAGAAAACCCTTAACACAATCATCTATTCTATACAAGATTCATGTCATCACCATTAAGATCTATAGTTTATACATTGTAGCTGATCAAATACTGCTTAGAACACGATACGCAACAACAATAATAATCTAGAACATTAGATAGTGAATTTTCATTTATTCCACGAGTTGACTACACTTTAGAATTGTCATTTCTTATGCCACAACTGAAACGACTTTTTTTTTTTTTTTTTTTTTTTATTATTTTTATTTTTATTATTATTTTTTTTTTTTGGTAAAAGGTCAAAAGATCCGGTAAATATATTACTCCAAAAAACGTTTAAGTACAAAGGATATGGGTGAATCCCATATCTCAGCCCGTTACATAGGCAGAGAAACTTACATAACAAGATACTTCCAATTCTCTAAATAAGAAAAAAACCACTACTCAAAAGATACCATTAGACTCATATGAAAACAAAATTACTTTCTACCAATACCTTGGAGCTTGATACCAAAGTGAAACGAATTTTGATATCGCTATGTACAAAATGTATGAGATACAAATAATATATAAGCGAAAAACTGCCAAACTAATGTCTAAGAATCAGCTCTTTTATGTGCATACTGCTAAATATCGATATAAAAAGGCTAACCACAACTACCTCGGATTTACTCTAAAGACTCGGTTATACCATATTGAATGAAGTATCATATGAAAGATATCATATTTCTCAGGCTTGTTATGCCAAAGAAAATGTTGTTGCACCTGTTTAACCCTTTCCTGCAGCACCAAATACCTCTCATCTGAAATTGACAGAAGAATATTCTTCAGATTTGGTATATCTTTTTCCTGAACAAAAACTGCAAACGCCTCCCAATTCAAAACCTCAAAAAACGGGGGGACAAAATTATCCGATATAATGACAGGAACACACTCATAGAAAATAGACTCCACCACTCTAGGACTATTGACTTCATAGCCCTTTGCACATATACAATACTTGCTATTCTTCATGTAATCAAAATAGATATGGTTGTGTTTAGATTTTGGTAGTTTCCCGAAGATTTTCATGTCAGAATCTTTATTTTCCCAGTGTTGTAAGAGAATTGGACGGAGATTGCCATGCATTCGCCCTGCAAAGAAAGCGAGTATTGAGCGTTGTGTAGCAGGTTTCCCACCAAATTCTCTCAACGGGTTTTTAGGGTTACTGACGGTTGTTTCAGGTAGAGAAACATCTTTTCCTAGCTTAAATCCTTCTCTTTTGACATCAGAGTTGCACAGAGCGCGTATGCAAGTATCCATATATTCCCTTGTTTCAGATGGGGCCTGAAAATGATTGAATTCAAAATTTGTTTATAATATTCATAAGAAGTATTTGCCTAAACTAGCAATCTACTTTTTCATGTCTCATGTTTCGGTCATTGGTTAGACATTTTACTTCTTGGTACATCTGAGTCATAAAAAAATGGTCATGTGTCCTAGTTTCAGACATATTCTAACAAAAAATACGAGTAACAGCTTTCAGGTATAATAACTTCTATATAAAATATGCTAAATACTATATGTTTGAAAATGATTTAATTATGTAAAAATGATAAGATTATGGGTCATAAAATGATCCAACAGGACACAAAACCAACTTTAAAAAACACAATGACCAAAACCGGACAAATAAAAAAGTACCTTGATAGCCGAGTTATGTAAATAATCATTCTCATCAAATATAAGGATATCATAATTTATAACAAGCTTACCCAGTCATGACAAGCAACGATGAAATGATCAGATCCATCGGTTCTATTCCAAAAATTGTATTTCCCAACAATTAAATCAAGGTAGTTTTTCAAATACTGATCCAAGTTTTTGTGGCTGTGAGATTCGGGATCGAATAATTTTACTTGCAGCATTCGGGAGCTAAATGGGATGTAGAATAGATGGGCTTGTTTCGGTTTAATTGTAACGAAATGTTGGCTTGCTTTCATATGTTTCATGAACCACCCTTCAGATGCGTATATTCCCTTTAGCACTGCTGTTGGTTGGTGAAATATTGGTTTTTCACCCTCCTTGTATATGTATACCTTAAGTGTCTTTTCCATAAGTTCATAACTCTTCTTAAACCTTGAAACGTTAACATATAAGGAAGGATAAAGTGTGGGGTCGTTTCTAATGATAGGAGCATTTTCAATCTGTCTCTTTGCATTTAGTAATTCTTGATCAGCTGTTGAAGACCATCGCGGTTTCTATCAATTCAGAGGAATTACCATATTTAAGCCAAAAAAAAAAATAAAAAAAATAAAAATAAAATAAAAAATAAAAATAAAAATAAAAATTCAGTACCATGGATCGAGATGAAGCCCGATTATGAGCTAACATATCATGCATCTCAGAGATTGTCACTACTTCCCCCATTGGATGAACTTCATTTGCTGATTTATCGTCTAATAGAACAGGGCTTTTCTGTGATTCTTCAGAATCTTGGACAGATATTGATACATCTTTTTCTGGTTTAGATGTGTCGGGATCCAAAACTATTGATGGACCAGTTAATGTAGTATCAACTGTTATAGGGAGTGTTGAAGGAGCAGGTGAACTTAGTGGTGAAAGGGTTGCAGGTATCGTACTTAAAGCATCTACGCTTGAATTACTGACATTATTACTGCTATCTAAGGCATAAGAATGGGTGATGTTTCCATGTATTTGAGGGATTTGTGGTAAAGCTTCAGTTGGGTAGGTTCCATTTACGACTTCTTGAGCCCTGCTTGCGGAGAATAAGGATGATACAACATCACCATAAGGAAACTCAAAATACTGGAACATCATAAACACCGCAAATACTACTGCCACAAGGGACACCAATCTCTTGGTTTCTGATAAGTACTGAACTTCGTGACCCATTTTAATAATGCAGTAATGGTATACGATCACTGCGAGATTACCAGTTGATATATAATATTTATATTTAATAAGTACTTATACCAACACGGCTGTACAAACTTTCAATAAGCAAAGTTATATGTAAAGTAGCAAATGTTGTAATAAAGATGATCTATGATAACAAACCAATAAAGGACGGCATTAAACATTCTAACCAATAAGGTAATAAAAGATACAGTCTAGAAATATTACACATAACTACAGTCTGTCATATGTGCCAAAGTTGTCACAACAGCCTAAAGTGTGGGCTTTTTCGCATCTAAAATTAATACGAGTAGTACTATAATTCTTGAACTCTTTGAGTAGAAGTACAATGCTAACTGCATCAACTTAACAACAAACATTATGCGTATAGCATTGGTCTTTCTAAAAATAGATTATATGATTCAAAAAAGCCATAACCATTCTCCAATAAGTTACTCTCTAAGGCTGCCCACAATAAGGAGGGTCAATCCCTCTCTTTTTCCCTGCCACGTCAGCTTTCTCTCTCCAGCGACCTGCAGGAGATTGGGTGCCCCAGTAAAGGCGACCTTAATAATAATAATTAGCATGTGGGCCTTTGTTTTTTTATGTGTGTATATACTCGGTCGTGAGGCCGACCCTTTTCGTTTCTTTTCCTACCTCCAATCGGTCGCGACCGATACTCCACAAAAGGGAAGACCGAGTTGTTGTGGCTCGACCGAGTGGGTCGACCGATCTATTGTGTGTAGCCTAACAGATCATGAAAAACGCGCTATGTATATTTGACCAACAAAAGAAACTATGACTACTTTAACTTGATCAAAGCAACAATTCACACACCCAAACTAAAAACCTTAAATAAACATATAACAACATAATATAATTAACATAATCAACTTAAAACAAGCAAATAACATTAAATTCCACCACAAGCCAAAGTTCACTTGATCACAAAACCAATGAGAGAAAAAACATAAAAACATAGACATTACCAAGTCCACTAAAATGGGTATATGCTAAATAGCTAATAGATCACATGAAGTTTGCACAGACATTGACTTTATGGAACTAGTCAACTGCTTTGACTAAATCAAAGGTGATGAACTTACTGAAATATATAAAATGTGTTTGGTTAAGATTACCTGTTGGTGAGTAGCAGCAGCAGCCATGAATGGACCAATTTGGAAGGTTGCTTGGTATATGAAAAACAGAGGAATAATGTTTTTGGTTGATTATTAATTGATTGATTGGAACATGATCTTTTTAACAAGTTAAAAAATTTGGTCCATTATATGTTTATAAAATTGGTCCTTCTACTTATCTTTTTGTAAAGTTTGACTATTTCATACTTTTACTGTGCATGTCTTGACCATATAGTATGTGAAAGGGTCATTTAAGATAAGAATAGATTTGACCCATATCATGCAGTTTTACGGTGCGCTCGCTTTATAACTTTGACACAATGAAGGATGCGCGGAAGGAAGGAGCGCTAGCCTTTATCGAGACGATCATTCCGCTTGAGACATGCACGGCTGGCCCAAAGGGGTTGCAACAAGTGTCGATGCACATGGCCTCCTGTTAACCACAAATTTTTATGCGGACCACACATAGATATACGGATTAATATATAAGGTCCCATATAATAAAGTATTTGCTATCGACCGTGGATATTTTTGCTACCGAGGTCCAAATTTTTGAACTAACAAAGACTATTCAGTTAGTTAGGTATCTAATTATGTTAAGTAAAACAAGATATCCAACTACATAGTAATTAAAGACAAAAGCAATGTAATTTATGTTTGGGAGATGATATGTACATATACACTTTTACTTTGCACACATAAATTTATATGTGAGAACAAGCAAATTGATGTGTGGGGACAAGCAAAATTATGTGTGCATAGTAAAAGTGTATGTGTACATATCACCTCCCTTTATGTTTCTGTAGATAAATATAATTAATCAAATAAGTAATCGGTATATGTGATTTTATAATTAAATAACATGTAAATAAATATAAAGAGCAGCGGAAATAAATCACCCACAAGGATCCATAGAGTCATATAATCAACCGAAAGAATAACAAATAAACGTATACCTTTGAAGCGTGATTTGGTAGATCGAACGGAGACTATCACCAATACCTAATCTATCTAAGAAACAAAGTGATCAATTAGGTTGATCACCTCTAAGTAGAAACACATAACACTTTCTTTGTACACCACCTTGATGCTAGTCCAATAGCCATTAATGTAACAATAAACCTTGAACTACAATAGACACAAGCTTTAGGATCAAAACTACAAACCGTAGAGGGAGTTTGTGTTTGGCCGTGGGTTATGGAGAGGGGGAGAGTTCTTTGGTAAGTTGTTAATTGTGATATTTTAATTGTGAGACTAAATCAAATGAGAAATATTTGTTTTTAATTACCCTTTAAATTTGTTACTAGTATTCAAACTAACTTTGTTGTAAAACTTAAGTATTATATATATGCGTTCGGAGAATCACAAGTTTTATAAATTAGAGGCCTAAATATACACAAGAGATGTAAAAGCTGGAGGTCTTCTAAAATCAGAGGTTGCATCAGCTTTACAAACACTTTTGATCAGTATTGGTATTTGCCATTCACAGTCTCACTTATTTTCATACAAGACTTTAGTGTATGTTTTGTATTGTATCAAATTGAAAGGGGTGAACTTGTAATCAAGTTAAGTAGTGGGTGTTAAGTATAAAGTTGCGCCATTATGCACCTCCGGAAAAGGCGCTCATAATTAAGGGCTTTTAATATAAAAAGACAGGGCATATGACAATAACTTGTTCTGTTTTTCAATTTACTTTAAAAAGTACAAGCCAGACATTTTCGACAGCACAAACTCCCTCTTCGGTTCTCGGTTCGGTCCGGAACCGCGGGTATCGGTTCCGGAACCGAAGAACCGCCCAAACTCCATGTTTAGTGTATCATTTCTTAGCTTTTTATGAAACAATGCATAGACCATTACTACAGTCATGAATTTGTTTTAATTTCTTAGCTTTGTTATAATGCATAGACCATTCTTAGCTAGGACACGGTAGCATCAGTTTAGTTAAATTAGTATATATTACTTGATTTTGTTATAATGGTTACTGCATTTGTTGGTTTCATAACTCATAGATACATTATGCATATCATTTTACATCAGTACATGTTATGAAAGTTTACCCACAGTATAAATGCACTTATCTTTCTCTTTATGTATGTTTAGGTTTTAATGGTAGCTTATGATCCCAGTATTGAGTTAATTTGATGATAAAGAATAGTCTCTACACTACAATTTTTAAGCCTTTTTTAAAAAATTTCGGTTCTAGTCGGGTAGAACCGAAATACCCGAACCGGACCCGAGAACCGAACCGGAACCGAAACATACTTTTCGGTCCGGTTCTCGGTTCCTAAAATATGCATTTTTCGGTTTTCGGTTCTCTCGGTTCCAATTCGGTTCCGTGCGGTTCCGGAACCGAGTTCACCCCTACACCAGATAGTACAAAAATCCTACACACACACCCTTAAATTACCACTGGTGATGCACACAGTACAACACCGCTATGCATAAAAGGGTGTGTATATAGGAGGATAGGGGTGTTTGCATACAATTACCCATTTATTTTGCAATGTATGGACTATCGAGTATGGACTATGGACAAAGAATAACATTAATGTAATCATGAAACATGTGCAAGAGCAAAAATTTTAAGGGACGCTTGGTTCAAATCAAGGAATGGCAATGGCAAAGATAATACTAAGGAATGCAATGTCATAACCCCCATTTTGTTGAGTAATGGTTGATTACCCTGTTTTGGGTAATGCTTCATTCTATTATATTAAATCAAGCATAATTAATGATTATGTTTCTCATTCCTCACCCTTTAATACCACCAACCAAGCATGCCCTTAAGGTTAAATACTATTTGAACGTTTTATTAAGAATTAACTTTTACTGTATAAGGTGGAATGACAATCGATTACATTAAGCGTGCGTTTGTTTCATGCTTTTGAATGGGTTTTGGTGGGCTCCACGTATAAAGAACTTGTTTGGTTTAATCTTTTGATAGTAAGAATGATAGATGGAATGAAAATGTGATAGTATACTAGTCTGGTGGGTATTGATTGGTTTTGGTTATTTTTGTGGACCATTTTTTTTCCTCCTCTCTATTATATGTGGGAGTGTGGGACCATCTCTATATTAATTCATATTTTTTTATTTAAATAAAATTTTATATTTAAAATTTATTAATAAATATATTTAAATATATATAATTTCTCTCTCCTAAACCCACCTTAAATCCAACTTCTATACCAAATCCATATCTGAATCTAAACCCACTTAAAAACCAAACGGATCCTAAATGTATCATTACGATTATTGTTGTTTGGTTTGATAAATTGGATTTGGGTATCAAAATAAATAACTCACATGAAAATGGACCAAGTGGGTGCAAACTTTCTGTGAGAAAAATAAAAAGGAATCAATATTTGATAGACTAGACGAGTACCCGTGCATAGCAACGGGATTTTATAACGACAAATAGTTTATTGATAAAAAAAGTTTATAGGTTATAAACGAAAAATAATAAAAGTTTGAAGATTTGGGAATTAAACATAATGTTTTGAAACCCGGTTCGACCCGGGTGGTTCAACTGGTTGAATCGTTCCGGTCGAAAAACGGGTTTCAAGCGTCCCGGGTCAACCGGTTTGTGTTTTAATTAGTTGTATTTAATTTGGTAGATATGTTTTTAATTGGTTGTACAATGTGAATAAATCATTGTACTTTTAAGTAATGGATAATGTTTTGAAACCCGGTTCGACCCGGGTGGTTCAACCGGTTGAACCATTCCAGTCGAAAAATGGGTCGATTTAAACTGTGTCAACTTGCTAGGTTGGGTCGAAAACGGGTCAAATTAAACTGGGTCAACCCGCCGGGTTTGAAGCGTCCTGAGTCAACCCGATTTTGTTTGAATTGGTTGTATTTAATTTGGTAGATATGCTTTAATTTGGTTGTACAATGTGAATAAATCATTGTACTTTTAAGTAATGGATAATGTTTTGAAACCCGGTTCGACCCGGGTGGTTCAACCGGTTGAACCATTCCAGTCGAAAAATGGGTCGATTTAAACTGTGTCAACTTGCTAGGTTGGGTCGAAAACGGGTCAAATTAAACTGGGTCAACCCGCCGGGTTTGAAGCGTCCTGAGTCAACCCGATTTTGTTTGAATTGGTTGTATTTAATTTGGTAGATATGCTTTAATTTGGCTGTACAATGTGAATAAGTAATTGTACTTTTAAGTATTGGGGTGTTTTAATAAAAGTATTAATTAAATTTCACTTTCTCTCTCATTTGACCATTGTTGAAAACTCAACATTTCACTTGAAAACTCTGTGGAAAACTAGAAGGGGGGTTGAATAGTTTACCGCTTTTTACGTTGATTATCTTTTGAAAACTATCCGTTTTAATTAAAGATATACTTGGCATTTTACTTTGAGATATGAATTGAAACACTTTGACCAACTCAAAGACAATATGCAAACTAAACACAATATGTAAAACATGCAAGTAAAGAGATAGAACGATCAAACCACAACACGATTGTTTTTCGTGGTTCGGCTACAAGGACCTCTTTTGTCCTTGCCCTATGTCCAATGATAATTCACATCAATTTGTTATCTAAGCATTGCAATTCAACAGCTAGAGTGTACTACAGCGAATATTCGAAATGAGAAACACAAATATAGCCAAACATAGATAACAACAATAGCAGGTGCAACAAACTATATAAAATACCAACCCCGTTCCCCAGAATCGAAAAAACATAAACAATAAACTTGGAATAAAACTTTTATAACAAACCTTAAAAAGAAACCATTTTTCCGGCAACAGCTGCGGTTCCCAGTGGTAGAGGAATATTCCGGTAAGGGCGGAGTTGGACGACTCCAAAAACTCAGATCTACAAAATGAAAATATAGATCTATGAATAAAAACCTTTAAAACTTGTTTAATATAAAGATATACTAAAAAAAACCTTGAAAACACATTCGTATTGGTGGTCAGTCTTGGTGAATTGGTTGTGGGTTTTCGTCGCTGATGGGTGGTGGTGTGGGATTCGATGGGGTCAGTTAGCGGTTGTGACGTGGTGTGTTGGTTGGGGTGGTTGACGGATGTAATGGTTGGTGGTGGCGGATTTAAATAGTGGTAGTAGCGGTGTGTGTTTTAGGTTACAGAAAGAGAAGAAGTGTGCAATTGTGGTTGATTGGAATACAACCATGTTGTATTGGAATACAGCCATGTTTCCTACAATTAACCTTTCCTTCAATACTTGCAGTTTCGATTTCCGTTAACTACTTTCCTTCAATACTTGGTTGACAGACATTTATTGGTTTCCATTCACTACGAGTTCAATGGCAGACATTTACAAGGGTAAAATGGGGATTGACTCAAATTTCAGTTTTCCACAATTCCACTTTGACCATTTCTCCATTATATGTAGTAAAGATTAGTTTACGAATATTAGATATATAACTCAAATGTGAAAATATGATAGTATGTAGTATAATCTTTAGGTGATGCATGCCTTCCTTTGTTTCAAAACTTTCTACCTTGTTTTTCTTTTTCATTTATTAATATTAAGGTTGTCGTAAATTATATGGATACACATTTTGATTAAACTATGTACTTTTTGTTACTTCACTGAATACATATTTTGGTACGTGAATGGAGGTTATCTATATGTTCATATGTTGAACAGTAAATGGATCACCTTGCACGCAGCGCAAGGACTATGCCACAAAATTTTGATAAAAGAAATTGACTTGAGATCTTTATGTGCACCACCATTACCAATGAAACCCAAGCACGTTATTTAAGTCATAGAAAAACCAACACCAATCTAAATGAACTATACTGCCATAATCAATAATCTAACCAACAAATTTGACGTACAGTCATTGTTAAAGCTATAATATCATGATCTAATCGAAGTGTTTACTGATACAACATAATCTAATCGAATGTATTTTCATAATGCATGAGCTCATAGGCTGTTTTAACAAAAAGGTATTTGCCTCATCCCAATCCATACTCCAAAGAATATCCTAACCCGTATCCAAATCTTATCAGTTTTGATCCCTTATACAACCCGCCAATAGAGCTTATTTTTCCACCTCCACTATCCTTATAGTTCGTAGAACCTACTTGACCACATCAATTGGTAGTGAGCAAAACTGCAACCTCAACGAAGCCAAACCAACCTACAGCAAGTTGACAAAAAATTACATTTAACATGTTTAGCCTTTATTTCTTCTATGATATTTGTTATTAGTTTATTACACATACATTAAAGTCTTAAGATATGAATATATACCCTCTTTTCGATTCCAAACTTGGCTAACCGTTGAGGACTCACAACCATTCTATCAGCCCTTGACTTAAGATATATCACTAATGCACAAGGATTAAGCCACCATACAGTTGCATTTATATAGCACATGGAGTCTCAATCTTGAAGAAAATTTTACCAATTTGAACACTAGAATATGTCTGCATTAGAGATGCCACTTGCCTCATAAAAGTTGTTGTCCCAGTTGACTTTATGTGTTCAAGCGCACTGAAATGTATTAAATCAAATTACATAGTTAGTAGCTATACGTGGCAAAATGGGTGCAGCAAGCATGTTTGCTTGGGAATGTGTCAAAACAAGGCAAGTAGAGTTAACACAGAAACCTTTTTTTTTTTTGTCCTCTAGAAGCAACCTTAATGATGAATGCATAGTATCATTTGATACCTAGTGGTTCTATGTTTCTCGAGGCGAAAATCATGTTTGACAACAAATGTGTACGAAAAAGAAAATGTAGAAATAAATCGAAAATTAAGCTGTGACAGTTCCATAGATTCCCATTGGAATTTGACTCCTTCCCTTGTACTTGCATGCAAATTAAATGATAAAGGCACATGATATCAAAAGAGAAGTTATTTATGCACCTTATATAAACCAGAATATACAGAAACTTCTTGGCATCTGGGGCTGGGATCTTCTTTTCTATGTCACCATAACCCTGGTAACCAAAAAATAACAATGAGTTCTAGATCCCAATATAGATATAAAAAGTGTAACAGAACTTGGTGCTATATTACCTCAGGTTTCTTGTCTTCAGGGTCAGCAATGAACTCCTTGTCATCGCAATCTTCAGGCTGTCATCAATTTGAAATCGATTAGAAGGGACTCTCGTAACATTGCAACCGGGCAGTCCTTCGTGAGTTAATTTCAGTCCGACATATGACAGTTTTAGTAGTAAATCTATAGCAGCAATGTTCTGTCTTGTAGCTAAAGGATGACATGGTTTCTTCTGTGGTAGCCCTGACTCTTTTCTATGATGAAGGTTAAACCGTCTAAGAAAATGTGCAAAGTCAGAAATACTTATGTACGTGTGGCATCGACATCAGTTAATGGCATACCAAAGAATAAGTATCATCAATGGAACATCTGAATTTGTGGAAACTAAACTGAGTCCAATCATAATATCATGCTTTGTGAAAGTTTGACTGTTTGGAGTGTTGGAATCTATTTGCCCAGAATGTCATAATTAAGCCAAAAATTTAAGTTAATCTCTAAATACAAAGTTGCATCTAAAATTTAAAGGTATACTTAGCTAAAAATTAAATAAACCTAAATACACTAACGCCCGCTATTATTTAGTGCTACACCCTTTAAAATCCTAGACCGACGTCAAGGAAACTTTAGTACATAGGGCAACCAACCAACCTCACATCTTAGAGGCATTTGGCATTGCGCTTAGAAAGTGACTATATAATTTTTCCTTTCTAAAGCACTGATAATCAAATCCCATTGTCTAGGCATAGCTAAACTGATTCTAACTATCTACCACATCTACTAAATCAGTTTCTACTTAATGGTTGTGATCCATTTATTCTAATCTAAAAGATTAATTGTGCTTACCTGAAAGCAGTGACAAACTAAAACCCCAGTTATCAATCCATTGAAGACCACAACAAATGCGCGCTACAATAGGATCAACAGAAGGCGGTACCAGTACAACTCTTACTGCTGGAAGTATTTGTTCATCCCATGAGTCTAGCAACCACCCCAGGGGCTTTGGTTACGCATCCCTCATCGTTACCTATTGATGAAGCCTAATCACTTCCGGTCAAACTTGGACCCTGTAGACTCTCATGTAAATTCATCTACATAAAATTAAATCACAGATGTCAACTGTTAATACTTGACAATACTATATTCTAAATAACTCAACTTTCAGTCAACAAAGGAGCAATTAAAACATTAGGGAGTGTTTCAGTCAGCTTATGGAGCTAGCTTAACAGCTTACAAAATAATTTTTAGCTAAATAAACCACCTTTTTACCCCAACACTTTTTAGGTTATTAGCTTTTTAAGGTAAATAACAGAGCTTTTATAGAGATAATGCTGGTGTTTGTACAGTTTTAGACTGAATGTCTGAAGTTTTTGTTACTGTCCGTATCGGCCAAATATAAGTTTGGTGGGGTCGTATCAGTATCAAATGTGTATATTGTCCATCAGTTTCATTTCCCTTTTCATCAATCGCCATCTCCATACACCAAATATCTCACAAATGTAAGCAAACTTGCTGACAAATAAGTAGAAGAATATAAGAACATCAGAATAATAACAAAAGGAATAGTGCCACAAAATGCAGGACAAAAAAAGACGATGTTAGCCTTGAAAATAATGTTATATGTGGAAATTGCAATAGTATCATATCACAAGGACTTGTTCTGACATTAAGACATAGTTTTAGTGATTAGAAGTATAAATACTCTCCTAGTTGCAACTAGGAGAGGTGGATGTTCATTTGTAATAAGAAGTGTGTGTGTTTTCCTTCTTTCTCTCTCTAGAAAACACACACATCTTCCCCCAATTCTTTAATCTAATTTTACCATGTTTAACCTTTATTTCGAGCATCCCCGACCTCCTGAAGAATGATTCTTGGTGATTACAAGTGGTATCAGAGCTAACCAGGGGCGATTCGTGGTGTTTTTGGGTGTTTTGGTGGCTATTCGAATTGGTTTGGTGGAGATTCGTGGGTGTTTGCACCTTGGGCTTCATCAAAATCTTTCGTATAGGCTACTAGCGATTAGTGAGTTTGGTTTTTGGGTTGTTATGGTGAGATTCGTGGGTTTTTAAGGCTGAATCGTGGGTTTCTGTTCTTTAGCGAGTATGCATTTTAGGGTTTCGCGAGTATGAAGCTTTTGGCTGATTCTAGCGAGTATGAGCCACAAAACCTAGCGAGTAAGAAACTAGAATCTAGCGAGTATAGATTAGGTTTAGCGAGTATGAACTGCGAGTATGAGTTGCGAGTATAAGGTTTAGCGAGTATGGAGTTTTATTGCGAGTATGCAACTCTCTTGCGAGTATTGACTCATTTTCTTTGCGAGTATGAGCCAAAGGTTTCTTGCGAGTATCGTTTAAATCTTTAGCGAGTATCGTTTTGATCTTAGCGAGTATGCTCAGGTTCTTTGCGAGTAAGCTGAATTTTTTTTGTCCTTGCGAGTATGGAATAGAGATTAGCGAGTATGGCTGATTTCTTGCGAGTATGGTTGCGAGTATGGCTTGCGAGTATGTTATTTCGAGTACGAGTTTCATGTTTCGTATCGAGTATGTTTTGCCGAGTTAGGCTGGTTCAACCTTATCGTTCATCGAGTAAGGTCGTCACTTGAACTTACCTAAACGAAACTCTGCCGAAATTTTATCACAACCTTACAACCTAAACCTAAACCTAATATCACCACACCCAATACTTGATATTATTGGTACACCTTATACAAGAACATGATTCATTAACTTGTTTCATTACATGAATACCAATATATCACCTCACCCACTTCATGATATTATTGGTACACCTTATACAGAACATGATTCATTTATTTGTTTCATTACATAAATACCAATATATCACACCTCAAATCACACCACGTTTTGCTTAAAAAGATCCTGATCAAGAATCATAATACAATGACGATGGCTAATATCAGAAGTTTGTGACTACAAGGAGAATTCTTTATTTTTTGCTTGGGGTTGAAGTGAAGTCTTACGGATGCGTACTTATTTATCTCAAAGTCTAGGGGTGGATGGATGCATGACTTTCGAAGATACTTGTTGGGCACATACATATGTTAACCTAGGAGTTACGTTAATGGTGACGACGACTTGGTTTATCTAGTTTTCATAGGTCAAGGGGTGGACGGACGAAGACCTAGTTAACTATCACTTAAAGGAGTTACGTTGTAGTGCTCAGTGTCACACGTAGTTGTGGATAATCAAGAGGTGTTACGTCTCATACTTGATGGTTGGTTGGTTGAAGAGTATTGAGTACTTAGGGATTCGATGGTGTACGAACTCTCAACATCGTTCTTAGTCACTACACGAACCACAAGCTTAAGTCACAAAGTCTGGGGAATCTTACTTCATTCTCAAGTTCGTCATATTGAGTTCTTCTTTATGAGGTTAATGGAAATAGCCGTCATTGTTCATTCAGAGGTTGATAAAGAGTTAGACAATTTCAAATGGTATCGTTAGTAGATTGGGATTATCGACATCTTCACACGTGCTGATTATGGTCTATGCTAAAGGTGCTTCCGGTTACAACTACATATACACATTGGTATGCTGATTTCGATGAGATCGCAATCATCAGGGGAGAGAAATGTGTACTAAATATGTACTTTATGAAGTACTAAAGGTCCATGTGACCAGGCTTAACCGTTTCTACCTTTGTTGATTACATGTGTACATTATAGGCTGATTTGTAAGATAGCTGGAATGCATTTGGTGAAGATGAAGATGTTGATACGTTGTACCCCCGAACAGAAAATATTGAAGAAAGTCGAGTCTACAGTCTGTTTTACATATTCCGCTGCATGTTTGAAGACTAAAGACGGTTCGCATGTAATTATCATAAAGACTTCTTCAGATTTATGGCATTCATCAGAGATGTTGTCAGTTTGGGGGAGAGCACTAATTAGGGGAGAGTGTATTGTATTGGCCATTGTTAATCCCTAATTAGATTCGTTCACATTGTTCCTCTACAAGCAAAGTGATGGCAGCCGAGAAGACTCAGATGTATAAGTGAAGCTATGGTGCTTGAAGACCACTCTCAATGCTGCTGTGCTTATGTTTTGTATTGTATTTTACTTAATTGTGCTTGTAGGGAACATTGTAAGCAATTCCCATATAACATTACTTTGGGGAGAGATTGTTAGCCTTGAAAATAATGTTATATGTGGAAATTGCAATAGTATCATATCACAAGGACTTGTTCTGACATTAGGACATAGTTTTAGTGATTAGTAGTATAAATACTCTCCTAGTTGCAACTAGGAGAGGTGGATGTTCATTTGTAATAAGAAGTGTGTGTGTTTTCCTTCTTTCTCTCTCTAGAAAACACACACATCTTCCCCCAATTCTTTAATCTAATTTTACCATGTTTAACCTTTATTTCGAGCATCCCCGACCTCCTAAAAATGATTCTTGGTGATTACAGACGACATTAAAAAACATACCTTTAGTTCCTTCTAATGATCAGTGTCTTTGATTTGGTAGAGTTGTGAACATGGCGCAGCAAGTCATTGAGGGACGTTGTGTCGTATTCATATCTATAATGATCATGGATTCTAATCTACCAAAAACTAAACAATACCATTTATCTCGCCATAAAACACAACCAAAGTTCTCTATTTGATTTCAGTTTTCGTTTCCTAATGGTGCAAACAACATAGCTTTACTCACACTGGTGACCTTGTTGATGGTTGGGACGATACACAAGACCAATGCAGTGGTTTGCAACTTACTTTCATTATATCCATGCCTAAGAACGGGCTTTGTTCTTCATTCCACCATCAGGGTCCTGTTGTGGGAGGCTAAGGGACCAAGAGCCATGCTTCTGTGAGAACATTAACTCCAAGGAAGTAACGCTCAATCAGTGCTACATCAACACGAAAGGACCTAGTGCCTGATAGACCTTGAATGGTCGCAACCTGCAACATACGCAAGATCACCAGCAATAAAGAGGAGGTGTTCACGAGGCAATGATTGAATAGAATCATCATTGAAGGCATGAAGCGTGGGTTGAGCAAGAAGTCAAGCAACAGAGCATGAAGAGTTGCCACCATCACCCGTATCAGCCATGAAATCGAACCATAAGTGATCTTTTTCACTAAGATGATCACATAGAAATTTTTTTTGGCTCCTTCGTGAGCTCTACTCATAGCCGCCTATCAAAGGATTGCACTACAAATCTGAAAACACTTGAATAAGATACAATAACCATGGGGTCAGAAAATGAATTATTTAAATTTCATGACGAAATCAAAGGTGTCTCATGCGAATAACTACTCAAGAATCAGTTCAAATAAATAAAAATATGTTTACCTTCGTATCCACCACATCTACATTATCAAGACTAACAAATGATTATCATATGAACATGGCTTAATGTTTACCTACAAAAGAAATAATAAGTGACCAAAACTTGAACTCTAGCACGAACGTTGAGAACCAGTGAAATATAGTCGGACAAACATACCTTTGATTTATTGAATGATATTGGTATTTACGTACCTCAATTTATGTAGACAATTAAACGACTCCCTCAACACAGTTCGAATATCATCTGTATCCCCTTCATCAGTCCTACATCCGGGAAAAGCCTCTTCCGCTTGACCAACTTTACCAATACCCGCTATACCCATTCGCTCTTTAGTCTGTTTGTTTCATTGGTGACCTGGTCTTCTCCAAATTTTGAAGTTTTCTGATCCAAGCATACCTCATTTATGTAATGAGCTGATTACAACTTCATGCAGCAAAATAGCAAATCCAAGAACTATGACCTACAACACTTATTATCACATGACCGTTTCAAAATGCAAAGCACGTCCAAATATGGATAAAATGGCGAGAAAAGATATATATACCACTCCACGTAAATGTGCAATAGAGCATTAGCATTGTCACCCCTAATTCCACCAAGCCGGCCCTTTGAGTTCACTCTTTCATCCGTTATGCTAGTTTTGAGAACATCGATGTGATCTTTTCAAGATTTAACCAAAATGCTAACCTTCAAGTCTTATATCATATAACGACATCCTTTTGGGAATAAACTGTATCATAATTCAAATAAAAGATAGCTTTAAAATCTTATTGCCTGTTCGATGATGTCCCTCTCCTCTCCTGTGGTACATAAGTAATTAGTTGAGCTAAAAAGAAACATGACAGATAGTTTAACAGGTTACTACTCTCCGATGCATTTTAACCTATTGGTGGTGGAAATTCACCTTTCGGGGCAGAAGTTCAGTGAACTCTCATATTGATCCAAAGGATTCGTGTCGTATCATGAAAGCTTGCTGGAAAAAAGTCCAGCTTCTGCCAGGCCTGAAGATCCAAATCAATTAGACATGATATAGCAAAAATAATTAATCCCAAACCATGCAACAACATATCTCAAAATATTAAGATCAAGAAAGTTCAGATTTCTCGCTTTACCTTGAATAGTAATCAATGCTTGAACTTTTGATATGGAACTTACTATGAAATTGCAACTGGTAAAAGAATCCATCAAAACATACTTAAAAGAAAAAATAAAATAAAATAGTATTCTGAGTGGTAGAAAAGGATAAAAAAATCAACCTTTTGAAGAAGCTCGGCCGTCGTTCATGAGTCTCCCTGGCAAGAAAGAAATTTATACTTGTCTATGAATTCGGGAACGGACATTGAGGCTTGAAATTTGTGAGGATATGGATTCATTCCAGCTGCCTTTTGAGCATCGAGTAGTTCCAGCCGATTTTCACGAAATTTCTGCATGAAAAGAAAAGAAGGACTTGTACGATAGTGTAATATTAAAAAAACGGACTTGTATGACTGTATAAATAATTAAATCAAGAAAGTTTTGGACCAGCTACTTGTGGCCACGCGTTGTCAAGTATCTCCTTGATTACATTTTGACCAAGAGTTTCCAGAAAATTTCTACAGCTAATTTACACGATTGAACGATACAACTGTAATTACTCCATCCTTCTTCTGTTGTAATCTCTGACCCTCTTCTTTTTTGTCTTCTCCTTTGTGTACATATATACAAACAATGCAAATCCAAACTTAACATCTCACAAACCACAAAGAAGAAACCCCGACCCATTCCCTTAAAGTCGTTTGTCATGCCATATCAGTAGCAAGTCATGAGTAACAAGGACATTCCTGGTAAGATTGGGTGAATACTATTTAGTTATATCTTATTGATAGAGGGTGTTTGGTACTTGTTCAAAATCAAGCAGATTAATTGTTGTATCAAGACATGATATCGTCGTTATTCAAGCGGTGAAGCTTAAACTCGAGTCGTAGTCCCAACGAGGGTTGAATGGATCTTGTCGGCTCAAAATCGTGAGTTATGTGAAGTGAATAGGTTTTAAAAGATGATTTTTGGTTTTTGATTATACTACAACGACAATTAAAATGCAGTTAAAGTAAAGGAAAACAATAAAGCGACGCAAAGACAATAATCAAGTAAAGAAGCATGTAATAAAGTGACTAAAAGAAAACGAGAATTAAAGTGCGAAAAGTAATTAAAAACGGTAAATGAATTTGAAAACAATATGTTTGCAAAGCGACGTGAATAGGTTTGTTAAGTACGAGCTAAGGGTTTGTGACGAATTATTTTTCTTTCTCAAGATTAGTTGTCAATTAATCTTTTGAAAAGATAATAAATAACGATTATAAGTCACAAACCTTTAATGTTCGCACTTAACTCACAAACTCTAATCGCTAAGCAAACACGATTAAACTACTCACAACTCATATTAAATGAAATAACGCGACAAAGGAAATAAAAGTTAACTAGAAAAATAAAATGTTTTTGGAATTTTAGATTTAATAAACGAAAAAAAAGAAAAGTTTACTAAGCGAAAAGAGAAATATAAAAGACTTGGAAAAATTTAAACGCTAATAAAGTTTTAATCTAAAAACGAAAAGACATAGAACTTAAGTAAGAAAACGTTACTTAAAAGATTTTTAAGAAAATTCGACAGAGTTTCGTCTTAGCGTAGAGCATAAGAAACCTCACTCGAAAAGACGATGAGGTGAACCTCGCCTAACTCGGCGTATAAAAGAAAAGAAACTCGATGTAAGAACTTAATAAACAATACTCAATGAACTTTGGAAAATGAATTAACTACTAGAAAACTAACTTACCAATTTGAAAAAGATAACACTAGTTAGAAACAAATGCATACGCTTAATAAAACAAAATCAAACTTGCTAAAATGAGAACTCCATATTCGCTACTAGCTCCTAAACCATATTCGCAAGATTCTTCTAAAAATAATACTCGCTATACATAGTTGACTTAGAAATCCATACTCGCTTGATTTTTTTTACAATACTCGCTGGAAAAAGGACACCCAATACTCGCTATCTATTTCAAATCCAAACTCGCATGAAATTGTTGACTATTTTCATTAAATGAAGAAGTTGAAACTCGCTAAATTCAGTGGCAAAACAATTTCATACTCGATAACTTAAAGAAAAGTTCATACTCGCTAATTAAATTCTTGTGATACTCGCTAGGGACTGGCCTCATACTCGCTAGGAACCTTTGCATACTCGCAAGAATCACTTAATACTCGCTAG
>LBNU01031345.1:279202-294186 GCA_014162995.1 Artemisia annua | reverse complement strand
TCAAAAAAAATTAAAAAAAAAAAATAATATATATATATATATATATATATATATATATATATATATATATATATATATATATATATATATATATATATATATATATATATATATATATATATATATTGCTACATCTACAAAGGATTTACAAAAAGAAATCCACAAAAGAGACGTGCAATGTGTTGATTAATGTATTTGAATATGTTTTCCCTCTTTTTTCTTTGCTCCACCAATCAACACATGACACTGCTCTTTTGTGAATTTATTTTTGTAAATCTTTTGTAGATGTAACACTACTATAAAAATAGCCTTTCTATAAGTTTGAGGTATCTTGGGTAACGGAAAATAAAAATGAAAAAAAAAAGTTTGAGGCATAGTGGGTAACTTATTGGACACTGTAATATTGTTTGATTTTAACAACTGCATGTGGTATATTAATAAACAACTTTTCAGGACGCCGAGTACAAAACAGAATCTCAAGGCTAATTAAATTACAAATACTAGATATCCTAAACACGTGCTAAACACTATTGTTTCGTTAGCAGTTTAGCACCAAGAGAAAATCGCCTGATGTGCATACACTCTCGATGTTGTACACTTTTAAAGCATCTCAAACATGAAGCCATGTCTTTTAGTACCCCGGGTTGCCTTGCGACCCAAAATGCTGCATACCTCGACACCTCCTCCGAACCCTTGGGTGGTTTTATCTGAATGCATTTGAACATATATAACACTTTCAAAGACTCACTTTCATCCAGCAATCGGGGCTCATATGTAGCATCCGGAGGGAGGTATAGTCATGGGTGGACCTTAGTGGAGACCGGGGAGGGCCGTCTTTCAGATTTTACTTATATTTGCTTAACGGAAATACTACTTTAGCCGTCCCAAATTAACTGATATAGCACTCGGCCCTCCCAATAATTTAACCTAAGTTCTGTTTATGGGTATAGTGGAATAATATGTCAATGCTGAGTATCTTTACTCATGAAACTCAGGAACGCGTCGTAGCAAAATATTGGTTTCATGGGTTCCATGACATTGCAAGAAAATTTGATATATTTTTTCATTTCATAAAGATGATGCCAACAATGAAACTGAAGAATTCAATATTATTATTTGTCTGGAACTCTGGAAGCTAGTTTAATTTGGATTTTCTAGCCTATTTGAAGACCTTTTATTTTTAAATAACGAAACCCTGTGTTAGGTGTATAGAAAAGCAATTGTATAATATCTACCAGGAAAGAGGTGCGAAATTTGGGCGCAAAGTAGAAAACACATATTTTTATCAAAGGAGTCCTACAGGGTTCATTTCCCCCAAAATAAAAAGTCAAATTCGTGTAACTACGATAACGTACAGTAAGGGATAAGAAACAAAGTACTCCATCTTCGTCGCTATTCTAGTTTCAAGGTTGGTTGTTTTTGTAATATACGTTTTCGATTTTGTGATCAACTTTTCTTAGTTTTGATTTGTAATTCATTTTCATTTGTTTGGGTTTCCATTTTCAGTTTGTAAAATTGCCAGGTAGAATTTTAAAATTGAATCATGGATCCGTCTTCATCTGCTAAGAGACAAAGGGATGCAAATTCTGATGATGAACTTGAACAACCGAATTGTAAAAGGCCGAAAAACGACGTATTCATGAATTATTCTTATGAAGACATCGGCAAACAATTCATAAGCCACCTTCAGGGAGCACTCAGCCGCAGAGGTTTTACGATATCTGACCACACCATGCTCCCTGCTGGTCAAGACATGCATTTACATCTGTTGAAAGCCATCGAGGAATCCGAAATCTATGTTGTTGTATTCTCTAACAACTATGCTTCTTCTGTAAGGTCACTTGATGAGTTGGTCAACATAATGGACTGCCTTGGCAAGTTTGAACAAAGGAAAATTCTTCCTGTATTTTATAAAGTCGAACCATCTGATGTTAGAAGTCAAGAAGGTTCCTTTAAGGAAGCTTTCCAAGCTCACGAGGCCAATGAGGACATCGATTCAGAGAGAGTTCAAAAATGGAAGCAAGCGCTAAAAGAGGCAGGTCAATTGTGTGGTCAAGATCTAACCTTGCAAAATGGGTAACTTCTAACTCTCGTCTTTGTTCTTCTGTTACAGATAAATCATATACATGTCATTTGAAAAAAAGAAGTTACAAGAGATATTATATATATGTGCGGTGTATTGAATTTCTCACTTCAATTTGGCAGGGACGAAGGGAAATGCGTGTTGAAAATTGTTAAACAACTCGAGAAGATGCAAAGTCCACAAGAGCTGCATGTTGCAGATCACCCTGTTGTGCTAGGATCTCGAGCTGAAGAACTAATTTCAACACTAAGGTTAGATTGCGATGATGTTTTGGTGGTTGCAGTTTTTGGAATTAGTGGGATAGGTAAAACCACTATTGTCAAAGCAACGTACAATAAAACTTCTTCCTATTTCGATGTTAGTTGTTTTCTTGAGGATATCAATCGCCGTTATAATGGAAGAAACGATTGGAAGTTTAAATTACAAAAAGATCTTATTTCCCAGCTAAACAAGGATGGCAAGGTTAATTCGCGTTTAGATGGAGTTTCAAAGATACAAAACTTGCTAAGACGTAAAAAGACTCTGTTGGTTCTTGACGATGTTGATCACTTCAAGCGATTGGAAGGATTGGGTATTGATCCTCTAAGGTTCTATAAAGGAAGTAGAATAATTGTGACAACAAGAGATGTAGATTCCCTTGGTGGCATACCACACACATCCTACCATACAAGGTTATTGAATCAACGGGAGTCTCGAAAACTCTTTATTCGGCTTATGTTTGCAAGAGACGAACCCGTCCACGCAAAGTTTGTAGAAGAAGTAGTGGCTCGTGCTGGAGGGCTTCCCTTGGTTCTTAAGGTTTGGAGTCGTCATTTTACACAATACAAAGAGCACTTGCCTGCAGCACTGAAGACACTAAAACAAATTCCTCATGGTGATGTTCAAAAGCAGCTTCAGATGAGCTTCGATTCCCTTAGTCCAGAGGCCAAGAATTTATTTCTGGATATTGCTTGTTTCTTTAACGGATTCATAAATAAGGGTTTCCTCATCAAAGTATTAAGCGTTGAAGGCTTGTGCCTAGATTTTGAAATCGAAAAGCTAGCTCATAAATTTCTAGTTGAGAAACATGGAACTTGTGTGTCGTTACCTGACGTGATTATGAAAATGGGCCGCGAAGTGGTCCGCCAAGAAAATACTGAAGAGCCTGGCCAACGTACTAGACTGATGGGTCACAGGGATGTTGTTCGCGTATTCAGAGAATATTCGGTAGAATATCTGAGTTTATGATATAATGTATCATTTCATTTCAACATCTACATAGTTTATTGACACTAAATATAGCTCTCTCCATTATTGTTTACTAGGGAACAGATTCAGTTAGAAGCATTCAGTTGGGCTACACTTACCCTGACGAGATGGAAGAGGTGATGGAAGAGGAAGCAACTGTTCAGTTAGAGGCCTTTAAAAAGATGAGTAATCTGAGATTCATTAAGTTGCATAATTCTAAGCTACATTGGTCGTCTTCTTCAAATGATGACATGTCGGCTTGCTTCTCTTTCAAACATGTGAAATACTTGGAATGGGAAGGGTTCCCTTGCAAAAGTCTTGACAACATTGATATGGGCAACGTCGTGGTTATTAAATTGCGTCACAGCAAACTGGAAAAACTTTGGGAAGGAGTCAAGGTAAGATCATTTTCATTTCTCATATCATTATATGATTTGTGTTATACACTTGCTGTTGCAATCACGTACCCTCTCAATATTTTTCTACTCTGATTATACGGAGTATATGTTAACGAGGTTTACCTGAATGAATGGACGGCCATTATTTTATTGGGCAAATTCATTCTTAATGTACTATACTTGTCACAAATGTTACTTCCGTGTACTGAACAATTTTTTTTTCCTTATATGGGTACTGAAGTTTCATTTTTTTGACTTTTTGAGATACTTTGTGACATTTTTGCACCTCAAATTATTAAAAATCCATGGACAAAAATGTCACAAAGTAGGATAAGAAGAATAATAAAAATAAGAAGGATAATAAATAATCACAACCACACATTTTAGATGCACCTAAAAAAATGCATGCATCTCCATTCAAATTTTCCCTCTCAAATTAAAATGTGTTGCTAGAATGACTTCTTACCCTTCTCATTTTAATTATTCTTCTTGTTGGATCCCTTCCCTATATAATATAATAGAGTTAGGATCAAGTAAGAAGAATAATAAAAATAAGAAGGATAAGAAATAATCACAACCACACATTCTAGATGCACCTACAAAAATGGATGACAAAGAAAGCATATTCCAAGCATATTCTGCGTATCTTTTAAATACGGCGTAATCTTGAGATGAGATACGCCGTAACCTTCAAATCTTCGATATACTTGGATGGGGGATAATTTTATTACGGCGTATGGCCAGAGTTTCATATGCCGTAGTCCTTCAATGGTTGACTTTGGGCTTTGACTGTAGAGCTTCCAATTACGGCGTATTGCCAGAGGTTAATACTCTTACTCTGTATTCTTCAATATTCACAAAGACTTAATGAATTCTTCCGGGTATCAATACGGCGTAAGTCCAGAGTTTCCGGCGTCGTATGCTCTTCTACATCTTGCATACAAAATAGCTCCAAATCATTCCTTAAATCTGTGACTTTGACAATATTGCTCCATTGTAGAGGCCCAACATCTCACCAAGTCTATCATATAAGCCCAACTGAGGTTCCATTCTAAAACCAATTGGTGATAGAAGGAGTAGCCCACCAAGCTTATATGTTAACTTTGAGATTATAGTTCTACCGATGTGGGATTGGGTTTGTACACCCAACAATCCTCCCCTCAAACCCAAACCACCATGGGCCTCCCCTTCGACTATAGCCACGATCCCACCTTTTCCATACCGCCGACCTTTACCATCGGAACACACCGCCTTTTACCGGCTTCCTTTTGGTACAAGGTTTACCGGGATCCACTAATACCGTCGAACCGGGGTCTAACCGAGGGAACACCATCCACATCATCACTGGGCCCAACCTGTCTCTGATACCACTTGTAGAGATTCCTACGGCCCAACATCTCACCAAGTCTATCATATAAGCCCAACTGAGGTTCCATTCTAAAACCAATTGGTGATAGAAGGAGTAGCCCACCAAGCTTATATGTTAACTTTGAGATTATAGTTCTACCGATGTGGGATTGGGTTTGTACACCCAACATCCATAATTACTGAAATAGGAAAATTAAGCTAATTAAGTATTAATTCAGACATAAACATGCATAATATGAGCAATAAACATGTGATTAGTATTCAACAATTTAGGACTTATCAAGTATACCCATGTGTACCTTGAGTAATCATCAACAATAACTAGGGTATACTTTTCATGATTTATAGATCTAGGACTAACTGGTCTAACAATACCCATATGAAGTAAGTGAAGGCACTTGGTGATGGAAAAGTTTTGTTTGCTTTTGGAAGATGCTCTTTTATGTTTTCCTCTCTCACATGTTAAGCATGGTTTATCTTTTGAATATAAACCCATCACAAGGTTTTGTTTGAGGCCAAGTGATTTATGTTTTTAAGTTAAGGTGTGATAACCTCTTATGCCATAGACAGTTTACACCTCTTTTCTTAGGACATATACATCTCTTTTCCTATGAGTTATTAACACAGCTTCTTTGTTGGAGTTGAAAATGGTTCCATGTTTATCATTGAACAAAACAATATATTCAACATCACAAAGCTGACTAATGCTAATTAGGCTATATAAGTCTGTTGACAAAGGAAACATTTGAGAATAATATGCCATTGCTTTCAATGGAACCAATATCCTTTAGTGACACATGATGAATTGTCACCAAAAATCACTTTAGTCCCTGGTTGTTCCAGAAATATATGCAAGTAGATTTTGACACTAGTCATATTCCTTGAGCATCCATTGTCCGGGTACCAGATAGGTTGTCTGATGTCACACTATAGAAATATGAAGATGGTTAGTTTCTTTTGTTTACCCACCTTCTAGTGGGTGTTTTGGATCTGGATAGTCCAGTTCTTTTGCCTCTTTGGATCCATACACTTTGTTAGAGCTTTGATGTCCATGGCTTGTACATGCACTACAACATGACAGAGTTTTAGTGGATGTGAGACTGAGAGGAATCAATCTTTTTTACCTCTTCTAATCTCAATAAATTGTTCATGATTAGAGGTATAATGGCCATTGCTACCACAGATGTCACATCCTAGATAATTAAAGCATTCATCAAAGTGATGATCATTGAATCCATAGTGGATACATTGTGCTAAGGGTTGTGCTTTGAGTGATTTTGGGGTAGGTTTTGTTGACGCTTCACCTTGAGTGAACTGAGCTTTATGTCTTTGAGACATTTCTCATTAAAACTACATGCATAGAGTGCTAAGATGTCCTGTGAACAGTTCCTTTTCATATTCTACAACAGAGAAATATTTAGCAATTATTAGTAAGATGATTTATGTACCCACAAAGTTCACAAGGTTTCATTGGTTTGGATCTGACTGATTTTGATGAAATAGTTTTGGTCTAGCTAGTTTTAGAAGAACTAGTTTTGACTTGGGCTAAAAAAGGTGTGATTGATTAAAGTTTGTTGTTAAGAAGCTGAATCTCCCTTGCATGACTAGAGAGTTAAGTTTTAGTTTCAATAACCTTTCCTTTTCCAACGGAAGCCCAAGTTTTGGTTGTTGGAAAGTCTATTGTTTTGTTGCCATTTTGAGTAGTAACTAAAGGCATGCTTGTTTCATCAATTATAACTCTTTTTGAATTAAGAGACTTTCTTTTAGAGGATTAAGGTTTTAGGTTAAACTCGTCAATGATAACATTTGTTGACTTAACCATTTCCTCTTAGGGGTTCTTTTGAGGATAGGTTTGTTTTTTTGTTTCTGACTAAGGTTCAGCTCCCTGAAGTTTATTCATAGGAGGTAGTAGAGTTATATCCATTTAATCAGATACATCGGTAGAGTCAGGCTCAGCTACCACTGTTAGTGGTCTGTGATTGGGTTTTAGGATTAAGCATTCTACCAGTATTCCAATTAGGCATTTTGGTAGTTTCAGTCTTCTGAAACCAATCTCTATCAACATATTCTATAATCATTTCATGATGATAACCTGTTGAAGATTTAACAAAAACTAAGTTCCTAGGTTCAGTGCTTGATGAACTTTCAACAAGCTGATTAGCTCATAGAATTTTATTCTTTTGCTTAGTAATTAGTTCACTGATGCATTTACTAACCCTATCTCAGCTATCTAACCAAGACTTATCAATCAACTTTTATTCTTCAGTTTCTTTTCTAAGTGCTTGATTTTCATTTAAAATCTCAGTGTTAGTATGCTGAAGTGTAAGGGCATTTATCTTAGCTTGTTTAAGCTCTAATAATTCTTTCTTACAAGTATTCAGTTCTAGAACAAAATTCGTATGTTTTAACATCAAATTTTGCCTTTGTTCTTCAACAAATCTAAGGTCTACACAAAAATAATCAATAAACGATTTCTATCATCTTTATCTTTCATTTCAAGAAGAGAGTGTATTTTTTTTTATGGTAATGTTAACGCATTCTCTATTTTTTGCATCTTCTTTTCCAACAACTTTTTCATCATCAGCTAAAGCAATAAGAACCTTGATCTCAACCATTTCACCATCATCAAATGAAAATCTTTCTTCATCCAAGTCGTATGACTCAACAACAATAATTTTGTTTGTTGCTTGGGATGATTGAGAAGGTTGAGAGGTTGAAGCACAAAAGGTTAAAAGGGCTATTTTTTTAAACTTTTTTTATTTAGCTTCAAAATCTTTTTGAAGTTTTGGTTCAGCTTTGTTGTTAGAGAATGTGTGCCAAGAAGTGATTTGTTTAGGCTGAAATATGTTTTGGTATTGTGAAGGGTATGTGTAGGTAGTATATTAATCGTGAATTGTGTGTCTGCATTAATGAGAATCGTGGTATATAAATACCAATACAAAGAGTATTCTAGAACATGGGCCTTAGCCCGTACAAATACATATGGGCTAGCTATCTATACTATACGACTAACATTCCCCCGCAGTTTGAGCGGGAGGACACCGGACACTCAAATTGGTACGAAACTCTTCAAACAACGCTGATGGTAAACCTTTGGTAAAAATATATGCATATTGATAACGCGAAGGTACATGAAGCACTCTGACGTGACCAGCAGCAACCAAATCTCGTACAAAATGAATATCAATCTCTATATGCTTCGTACGTTGATGTTGAACTGGATTAGAAGATAAGTAGACAGCACTAACATTATCACAGTAAACAAGCGTAGCGGAAGACAAAGGTGTATGCAACTCACGGAGCAAGTTTCGCAACCAACAGGTCTCAGCTACAGCATTGGAAACACCTCGGTATTCTGCCTCAGCACTCGAACGAGAAAGTGTCGGCTGACGCTTCGAGGACCAAGATAGAAGGTTGTTTCCAAGAAAAACACAATAGCCAAAAGTTGATCTCCGAGTAGTAGGGCAACCAGCCCAATCAGCATCCGAATAAGCAACCAATGAGGAAGTAGAAGAGGAGAACAACTGCAAACCATAGTCTAAAGTACCCCGAATATAGCGCAGAATCCGCTTAAGGGCCGATAAATGAGGCTCCCGGGGATCATGCATATAAAGACAAACCTGCTGCACTACATAGGAAATATCAGGTCTAGTAAAAGTAAAATACTGTAAAGAACCAGCAAGACTCCGATATAATGTTGGATCAAAAACCGGATCACCATCAGCACCCAACTTAGACTCAGTATCAACAGGAGTCCGAGAAGAGTTACAACCAACCATATGTGCTCTTTCCAAAATCTCCATAGCATACTTACGCTGTGACAAAAAATCCCCGAAGAGTCACGCATAACTGAAACACCCAAGAAATAATTAAGAGCACCCAAATCTGTCATAGCAAACTCCTTATTTAGAGAAGCAATCATCTGCTGTAATAAACCATCAGACGAAGCAGTGAGCACAATATCATCCACATAAAGTAACAAAAATGCAGTATCATCACCCTGTCTGTAAATAAATAGAGAGGAGTCACAACTGCTAGGAAAAAAGCAACGATAGTGATGTAAGTAGCAAACCACTGAAACCATGCCTGAGGGCTTGCTTAAGACCATACAGTGAGCGCTGCAATAAACATACATGTCTCATCAACATCAACACCTTCTATCTGATTACTACCATTCGCAACAAGACGAGCCTTGTAGCGACTAAGAGTACCATCCGCTAAATACTTGTGAAGAAACAACCACACACTGCGAATAATATTCACATCCGGGGGCTTAGGTACAAGAGCCCAAGTTTTGTTTTTAATTATTGCATCGTGCTCATCACACATAGCATTTTGCCAATTGGGATCACGAAATGCATCACTAGGAGACCTAGGTAAAGGAGAAATCATAGACACGAGACCAGCATAACGAGGATTTAGACGAGTAGTCCCGACACGAGAACGGGTGACCATGGGGTGAATCGAAATGGTGGGCGGTTGAACAAGTGGAGGTGGTGAATCATGGGAAACATGAATGAGCGTCAGTGGTGTTGGTGGTGTAGGGGGAGAATGGTGCATTTGGGCAGTAGATGGTGAATTTGGTGCAGGAGATGTACTAGGTGAAGTGGGTGCGGTAGATGGACTAAGAGGCTCAACAGGCGCATAAGATGTAGGAACATTTGGTGAAGTGGTGGGGGATTAGGGTTAGGGTTTTTGGCTCTGATACCATGTAGGTAAGTATATTAATCATGAATTGTGTGTCTGCATTAATGAGAATCGTGGTATATAAATATCAATACAAAGAGTATTCTAGAACATGGGCCTTAGCCCGTACAAATACATGTGGGCTAGCTATCTATACTATACGACTAACAGTATGATGGTGAGGATATTTTTGAAAAGCAACTTTTGGCAGAATGACCATTTTTTCCACTTTTAAAACATTCAGTTTTATCATTTACCTTTGAGCCACTGAACATTGGAGGATTCCTTTTTGAAAAGTCTCTTAGAATTAGATTATAGAGCCCTTATATGAAATTCTTCAGCAAGATCATCCATGTATTTTTGGCTGGTTCTTAAAACCTCTTTATCATCTAGATCATCTTGATAGTCCTAAAAAACAGAGTTAGAGAAAAAGGGAGTTGATATAGGGTTGGTAGTGGTCACGGCTTTCTTAAAGTGAGTTCCATTGATTTTATCAATGCTTCTTTCTTCATATTAGAACTTTCCAAAGAGGTTGTCTAGATTAAGGCCTCTAACAAGATTAGAGTTTCTTAAACTTTGATTAAAACTTAGCCATTTCTTTGGGAGGCTATTGACAAATCCTGCATTTATTTCATGCTTGGAAAGGGTAACACCCTTATTTACCAGCTCATTCATAAGAACTTTATCTAGTAGATGTTTAAGAAATTTTCTCACCTTCAATGTGTTTAAAGGTATTATAAGCTAGTTTCAAGTCAATGTCTCTATATTCTTTGACATCCGAGGGTCCCTCTTGGTTAAAAATTAGATCTTCCCATGTCAACTTGGCTGTGGGACAGTTAATGACGGATTCCATGAGATCATCATGTAAACATAAACTGATGATACTCTTGAGGTGTTGGTCAAGATTGACAACCCTTCTTTCGTCATTGGTCCACTACGACTCTAGTTTGTCAAGGCATGTTGTAGTTTTAGGGACATATGGACCATTTGTTAAGATTTTGATGGAATGAGTTTCCATGCCAACAATATGACAAAGAAACCTCTTCTTCCATTTGGTAAATCTGTCATCCTCTAGTTTAGGAGCGTCAGTGACATAACCACCACCATTTACATCTAGAAGATGGACATAAATGTTTGCCATGGTTGGATCTTGTTTTTTAAAACTTTGAGCAGTCTTGTTTAAAAAGTTTCATAAATTAAACTCCTCGGATACCAATTGTTGTTCCCAATTAAGTGATTATAACTTAAGAACAAACTTAAACCACTTATCATGCAAACAAATGTAAGGTTTAAACAGTTTAAAGCAAGAATACCTAAAACAGTTTAAACACAATAACACAATATAATTTCTAACGTTTAAAATTCTTATTTGAATGAAGCACATAATCTGATAAGGATTTTTTATGGAATAAAAATCCTAATTGAATGACAATTGTGATGAACTCCGCTATGACTTAAACATAAAACCTATTTTTGGTTTAAGTAAGAACTTTACTTTCTCACTGAACGTTAAGCGGATTGAGTTTTATTCGAAGAGTAAATGCTCTTGAATGTGTATCACATTGATTTCAAGAAATGATTTTACTCCCTTACAAACATTCCCCCTTTCACATGGAAGAATTAGGGTTTCAAAGGGGGTCTTACATTACACATGTTGAGCATCTAATTGGTGGGTGAGAACCCATTAAATGCAGTCATAGTAGTTACAAGGTAAAGTCTTCTTTAGGGAACATTTGTTGACATTGTTTGTACTTTCTTTCAAACTTTGGAAGATATTCATTCTAAAGAAGATTTTCTTTATTCCTTTGTATAAAGTAAATCTTTTTTTAGCCTTTACCTTCTAGCAACTAAAGAATTTTTGCTCAGTTTATTTTGGACAAGGAGATCAAACATCGTTCAGTGAGGTATTGTCATCCTCACTGAACTGAACTTCTTCTTTGGATCTTGTGCTTCAGTCGCCGAATCGCATCATTGCAAAAGTGAAGACTCTTTGTCTTCAAGAACCCTAAAGGAGTTGTTGGGAACTTTTCTTCAGCGAATGGGTTATACTTAAGTTAATTTATGTTTAAATCTTATTAAGGACTGAAGGGCACTTAACTGACCCAACAATATCAAATTAAAAAATTAATCTAAAATACAATTACTTATAAAAGATATAAACTTTAAAAAACAACATTGCAGATTATGAAGGTTAGCTAATATACCCTGATGTAACACATAAGCAGGGTTCTAAATAGCGCGCTATAGCGGCGTCATGGCGCGAGACGTGGCCTCCACGTTACGAAACAGGCCAAAGGCTTCGTCTCTAGGCGTAGCGTGCAATAAAGCGTGATAAGGCGTGATAAAGCGCGCTTTAGCGCAAGGCGTGGCGCTTTTTTTTAAGCTTTTAAGATTTTATTTATTTTTTAATTTTTTAAAGAGATTTATTTGATTTGAGCTTATTTACAAGTATTTATTCGGGCTTAGTTAATCCATAACTGAGTTTTAAGCCTATTAGCTAACTAATATTGACAACTCTATAAATATTTTTTGCCGCTTTGAATCACGCCTTAAAAACGCTATGACGCAACGCCTCGCGCTACAGCTTGAGGCTTGGCTATGCCGCTACGCCACGCTTCACGCTATTTAGAACCTTGGACATAAGGTATGTTCATTATGGAATTATCATCTTAAAAAAAAAAAAAAAAAAAAAAAAAAAAAAAAAAAAAAAAAACTATAGTTTTATTGAAAGTTTTAGTTAATTTTGGTAAATAGTGAAGGTAAAGGGACCATTTGTTTACAAATCATATTTTTTACTTTCAATCTTTTATCTATTTGCAACAAGGGTGCTGAACTTGAAAACACGAGCACTCATACTCATGTATCTTTTATTTTATTTTTTTAAAGAAATCAATTGTATATTTTTTAATCACTGATTAAGTATTGACCGAGCAAACTTAAGGCTCCGGCTTTGTCAACATGATTCCAACATCTATAACGTTGCTAACACAGACCAAATTAAGTTGGTCGATAGATCAATCACTTTTTCAATTGTCACAGCACTTTTAGTTTTTTCAGAAAAAATCAGTTATATATATTTTTAATCGCTAATTAAGTGTTGACCAAGCAAACTCAAGGCTTCGGCTTTGTCAACATGATTCCAACACCTATGATTTTGTTAACACAGACCAAATTAAGTTGGCCGATAGATTGATCACTTTTTCAATTGTCACACATTTATGTAAAATTGGTTGGTAAAATCAGTGGCTAATGGTCTATGACTAGGATTTGAACATAAAATAATCTAAGTGTAAAATTAGTCCATGAATGAACACATTCAGAGAGTCATCTTTAGAGACGAAGAATTTAGAGACGAAGAATACATCCCTCTGCTCACTGATGTCGTTTCACTAAGTACATCCCTAAACAAAAGAAGATTATTGAATTAGTGAGATCTAATAGTGTATGTGTCTCACTAACTCCTCTTGATCTCTTCATCATAAAAGGACATTATGATATAAGATACTTAAGAAAAAATCTAATTATTTAAAGATATTTAGGCTAAAACTTTCTTGAGAAGATAAGTAGAAACGCACTTAAAAAGTATAATAGTTGGTATAAAGGGAAAAACAAAATGAATAAATCATTTACTCCTCCATTGAACTTAGTAGTGTATCTAAGCCACTCAGTAGGTATGGTCCAACTCGCTGGATCTTAGATTGCGGCGACTGTAGCAGCCAAACAATGGCGACGATAGCCAGATCTAAAAGGGTAATTGATGAAGATTAAAATGGATCTATTTTTATTGTTGATTAAGATGATAATGGATCCATGTTTATTGTTGATGAAGATGTTTAGTATAGTTTAATGGTTTCTTGTTGATGATGAATATGTTTAGTATTTTCTTTGGGTTTAATTAGAGGTGTAAACGAGATGAGACAGCTCGCGAGCTATTTGAGATCGAGACGTAAACAACTCGAAATCGACTCGATATAAACGAGTCTAGCTTGACACGAACTACTCGAGTACACTTTCGAGTCTAGTTCGAGCTCGAAAATACTTGGCACGTGAGGTTCGGGAGCCCTAATCAAGCTTCAATGATATTACACTTTTACCCTTTTATAAACATGTAGTTACATAATTGTCAAAGAATAGAGTCGAGTCGAGCTTGATATGTCGTTTTTTCAACGAGTTCGAGCTTTAAATGTGAAAATATTTGAGCTCGAGTTGAGTTTTGAGCTCGATTTTGAGATGACGAGCCAAGCTTGAGCTTGAAATCCAAAGCTCGACCGAGCTCGAGTCGAGTTCCGAGCTCGAGTTTTTGTAATCGAGTCGAGTTCGAGCTTGGTAGTACTCGGCTCGTTTACACCCGTAGGTTTAATGTTGTTGGCGAAGATCATAATTAATAGTGTTAATAGATTAGGTAAAGTGGTATGTGATTTTGATGTGGAATTTGTTTTGAATTTCTTGGTTTAAATTAATTTATTTTTTATTTTATTTTTTTTGCCAAAATTGAGGTTTTAATCGGTGAGATTAATATAGAACTCATATTTGTCATATGAACCAATCATAGCCATCTATTTTTTTTTATCTAAATTTAAAAAAAAAAAAACATTTTTCACTTTTTTTTTAAAAACAACATATCTTGCAAATGGTAAATCTTCAAGCTAAAAAAAAAAAAAAAAAAAAAAAAAAAAAAAAAAAAAAAAAAAAAAAAAAAAAAAGGGGAAAAAAAAAAAAAAAAAAAAAAAAAAAAAAAAAAAAAAAAAAACAAAAGAAAAAAAAAAAAGTGCTTCTATTTGCATCAGTTGCTCTTAAGTTTTGAAGCTCGAAATGTATAAGGAGTCGAAAAGGTGGAATCTTCCTTGAAGGTTGTCGAATTAGACACATTACCAAAACCTGATCTCTGCTGCAAGTTCTCAGTGGGTGGCTGAAATGCAGACCTGGTCCTGCGGTGTGATGAGCCCTCCGTCACAGACCCGTCAAGGAGATGATAACTAGCAGAGAGCGAGCGGTAACTACTTTGAAGCCTGTGTTTCTTCATGGCATGCATCAGAAGTGTTGTTTATATGTGGGGTAATATGGGATGGTTATCCTGATAGCAATTAGAAGTCACGAGTATGAACGCTTTCAGATCGATTAAATTGGAGTGGATACCAATTAACGACCGGATAAAATCTAATTGATTCAAGTTTGTGTATTGTATTATGTTTGCAGAGAGATTACGTGTTTCTGTATCCTTC